>PVKA01003009.1:18182-115854 GCA_004027165.1 Ctenomys sociabilis
AAAAAAAAAAAAAAAAAAAAAATAGAAATTAGTGAAGAGTAAATCTTCTCAGCTCCTCTCTCCAAAATGGGATACAGAAAACTGAGTATCCTGGAAGTGCAGGGCACAATTTCAGGTGCTGCTTTGGAGAGCCAGTCCCTGTGGTTCATAAGTGCATTCTGGTTAGCCAGCCCCTTGGAACATTCTCATCATTTTAAGTTCTCAGTTCTTTTGCCTTCTGAGGAAAAATAAACTTCTTTTTTGTAGTGAGTTTTGAAGCTTTTTTGAATTGAGTGCCTGATCCCCAAAAGCCAGTGAAAAATGGAGTTGTAAAAGAGCCTTTGATCCCAGCTTTTAGTTCTTCTCTATGAACTAGGCAGCCTTATTCATATAGCAGGAAATAAAGTTGTTTGCACATCAGTAGTACCATCTTAATAAGAATAGTGGCTAGTTATTGAGTACTCACTACTTGCCAGACTCAGTACTAAGGACTTTGCATGCTGTCTTTTAAGCTAAGCATCCTGTGGCCAAGGGATTATCACCCACACCTCGTGTGACAGCCCATGTTGCCCTCTTAAATCTCAAACCTCAACCCTTTTCTAGACTCAGGACCTTTACACATGCCATTTTTCTTAGAATACTTTGTATCCTACCCTTCTTGTGGCTCAATCTTTCTTATCTGCAATGTCTCAGGGTTTGAGAATACTTCCCCTACTGGCTAGAATAAGTAATCTTCCTTCGTACTTTCTTTAGCCCCTTGTTTGTTCCCTTTGTAGCAGCAGCAGGATTTGTATAGTTAGTCATTTGTTTAAACATGTTATATGTATTACTGGGAGACAGAGTCACTGAAATATTATAGGCAGAAAAGTAACCAGCTCTACTTTGTATTCTAGAGCTATCACTGTCAGCTAGTACTTCAGGGAGACCAAGGAAAGGGCATGGCAGTTTTTACAGCTGGAAGGGTGGTGTTGAGTCATTGCAGAGTCTTTGAGGACTGAGGGGAATTAGGAAGAATGCAGATGTGGAGTCTAACCTGGCAGGGGTGGGCCTTGCAGAAAAATTAGGCTCGTGCATAGGTGACTGCAGTCTGCATTTTAAAGGTCCTATAATTGTATGGCATACAGTCCCCATGCAAAGGTCTCAGCTGGTAATCTGTTCCCCTGGACACTGTCTGTGTCCCTTTATGCTGATGGTGAAGGTGGAGCACACAGCTCCCCAGCCAGTGGGCCTGCTCCTCCTCTTCACTGCTCGCTTTCCTATGGCAGCCACTGTTTTGCTCTTTAGGAGGTCTTACACCCAGGTTGCCTTTATCCCTTTTCTCTTACTTGCCAGCCCTTGATGACTTGAATTTTGTGACCTTGAGGAGTTCAGGACAGGATTCCTTGAGGAAGTATTTTTTGTTGTTTGTTTTTCATCTGAGCTTTGAAGCATGAAGTAGCCAGAGAATATGAGTGCTCTGGGAAAGGGGAGAACATGAACTTAAATACCTGATAGGTATAGGCTGGCAGGGGTCAGGGGTGGGGTTTGCCTTCACTTGGGCAAATAGTGTCAGAGGCCCCAAATGAAGCTGAGGTAAGCAGATAGCATTGTAGAAGTGAGACTCAGGGTCTTGCTCTTTCTCAACAGCTTGGATCTGCCCCTTCCTGTTAATTCCAGAATCTCTGGCACAGAGATACTGAAAAGCCAGTGTCTCAATTACTTTTTACTTGCTGGGACAAAATACCTGACAACCAAAAGTAAAGAAGGAATGGTTTATTTAGCTCACAGTCATTGGAACTTTTAGTCCATACTCGCCTGGCTCCAAGGCAGTTCATGAAAGCAAAAAACAAAGATCAGAGAAGGAGCAACAGCTGCGGCATCTATCAAGCCTCTCTCTCTTCCACCAGAGCTCCTCTGAAACGGTAGGGCTGCATTAAGGAAGTGGAACAGAAGCCTCCCTCAATCCCTTTATATATGCCTGTTAAGTGCTGAGTCACTCTGGGGCGGACCCTCCCCACCCTAGGGTGGCCCCTCCGCACCCTGTGGTGGGCCCTCCCAGTCCCATGGGGTGGGGCCCCCAATGCCTTAGCCTTAGGATGTGGGGCTTCAGAGCAGATCCAGCTGGGCTGACACAATGTATCAACACTTATATGGGTATAGAGGCCCTGCAGCTTCTAAGAGTTCTAAGTGGAAAGGCTCTATAAGATCGAGAGAAAAGATCCTTTCATTTGTCAGATGTTTAATGGTTATCTATGATGTATCAGTTGTGTGGCTACTGAGACAAATAAATATTTCTTCCTCAGAGAGTTCACAACCAACTAAGCCCCCAAGAAGTCCTATGGGGAAGGTTAAATCTGGGTATGTGAGAGGATAGGATAGGGTAAAGTGTACATCTAAGATTCTTTCCACTGCAAGAGACACAAAATCAAATTCTTTAATTTAGAAAGAGAATGTATTACCTTGTGTACCAATGAGACTGAGGTTCTGAGGTCAGGAATGGCTGGGTCTAGGAATTCAGTGATATCAGATGTGTGTGTCTTCACCAGTCTTTTCTTTTTTTTTTTTTTTTTTTTTTTTTTTTTTTTTTTTTTTTTTTTTTTTTTTTTTTTTTTTTTTTTTTTTTTTTTTTTTTTTTTTTTTTTTTTTTTTTTTTTTTTTTTTTTTTTTTTTTTTTTTTTTTTTTTCTCTCACTAACTCTTGCTTTTCTGCTTGCTGGCTTCTTTTTCTGTCTGCTTTCTCTGAGTTAACTTTGTTTTCAGGCAGATTCTCATGATAGAGGTGACCTCTACTTCTAGGCTTTCTATCAACTGAACACCTGAGAAGGAACAAGTTTTGGTCTCTGCTTCCCGTGTTGGCCCAACCTGAGCCCTGTGCTTATCCCAGAATGGTTACAGTGACTGTGACTGGACAAGTCATGTGCATGGTGCTGGGTGGAGCGGCTGAAGAGTGAGAGGAAGTTCATTCTGGGGAGGATACAGCACTGTCAGCAGGAGGGAAGGGCTGAGGGGTGAGCACCAGGGAGAGGGGAGGTGGGCAAGCAGCAGACGTACTGCCTGAGGTGGGGACTTCCAGAGGGAGAAAACAGCCATGCTGAAACAGTACTTCTAGAGCAGCTCTCCCTGCTCAGGTCCCTGACACCTGCTGAACCAACAGGGGTTCCAGCAGTGGATGCACAAGGCAGATGCAGCAGAACAGCTGGGCAGAGCCAGTCACCTTGCATGAAGAACCAAGGGGTTTGGACTTTAATCATTAAAGGGAAAAAAGGTGTTTAAAATGAGTTTGTATGTTAGTTTGTTTGTTTTAAGAAAATGCTTACCAAGGGATTTCATCAGGGAAATGCATGAGGGCTACAGACACAGGTGTTATATTATGCATTCTGTCACTCAGCAACTCCCTCTTGAGCATCTACTATGTACAAGCAACAGAGACTACAACAGGGAACTAAACAGTTAATGTCTGTGTTCACGAAGATTTACAGTTCCAAGGGACAGATAATTACATATTTAAAACACATAGATGATCCCTAATAATTTGTGAATGACATGAAATAGCTAAAAAGGGATTTAATCTGTGGTGGAAAGTGACCCAGGTAGTATTAAACAGAATTTGTTAGCCTTACAAATAAAAATTCTTTATGTCCAGTGTTGTCAACCAGAGTGAAATTATTCATCTCCCTCTGAAAGACCAGGGTAAAAACTGAAAGGTAGCAAGGGTTTTAGAAGCTGCCAATGAACTATCATTTGAACTTGACCTTCTGCTACTGAGTATCAGAAGTGACTCTGTGTGCTGGAAATGGGACCATATCTCATTTTGGATAGGTGTATAAGCCTTCTGGGAGAACTGAAAAGATGAGCCAACCAAGCAGACCTGGCATCCTGCTCAATCCTCATTTCCACCTTTTATCTTCTCCTTTTGCCCTCTGTTCATTTCTCTATCCTACTATAGGAAATCCCAGAAGAAAGCACAAGCTAGGGTTTTTCAGACATGCCTCAAATTGGACCAAAAAATAAAACAACAATTTTTGCTCTCTGAGTTATTTCCCTCAGTAACACTATTAATGTTTGGGCTAGTCTGTAGAGTTTAAGTTATGCTCTTCTCCCATTGTTTTATGAACTGTTACAGATGCTACCAGTGCTTTGATTCTGGAAATAATTGAACATACTAGTTTTGCCTTTTCCAGTGGGTTAGGCTTCACTGTTTTGCTCTGGGTGGGTGATGGATGTGCTGATAATGCCAGCACCCAAGCAGAGCAAGAGTGGCTGCACCTTTCTTAGATCCGCAAATGAAGTACCCTAGTAAATGACCACATCCCCAGGAGTCTCTGTAAATATTGTCATTTAAACCTCATTGAAAATTACTGCTCAGTTGTCAGTTTGTTGGGCTCAGGGCCACTGCCCTTGTGGAACACTGAGTCCAGGAGAGACAAAAGGACATTTAAATAAGTAAATATGTTTCAGTGTGATGCTAGATTGTTATGCAGCAATGAAGTGTAGAACTGTTCCATAGAGACAGATGAACTTTGGAAATGAAGGCTGCAGCTTAAAGTCTGACTCTGCTTCCCCTTGCATTTACCTCCCTTGGAATGCTGGTGGTAGGTGAAGTGGTAGCTGAGGGCATGGGCCCTGGGGTTAGTGTATGTGGTTGAAACCTGACACCAGTGGAGACCCACATGTGACCTGGCTGTGCTTTGATGTCCTCACGTGTACAAATGGCATTTGCCTCAGATATCATTCAGGAAATAAGTGGGGTCATGCAGGTGACTGGCTTGGAGCATGCCTGGGAACTTCAGGTAGAGGTGACTGCCAAGCCAAGGTAGTATGTAGGAGTGCCAGGGCCTCCTGACCACAATATCCGTTTAATGCCACCTACTCCTCCCCACTTTCTTCAGCTCCCCATAACGGGCAGGGCACTATTACTGGCCCCCATTGTGCAGATGAGGAAACAGAGGGTCAAAGCAGCCTGTTCAGGGGCTCAGCCTGATTGTCTAGTCCAGGACTTCATATCCTGAGGTCTAGGATCTAATCCAGATGGCCAGTGAAAAAGAATTACTTGCATTCACAGCTCTCTGCCAAAACCATGAACTTCAAATATGGCACCCAGGTGACCTTAATAACAGCACAAAGTCAATAACATGTCCTTTTCATATCACATTACAGTTACTGTACATGTCTCTAAACATGGTTGAATTTCATCTCTTTCTTTTTTTCATTTGTTCGTTCTTTCTTTCTTTGCCAGCTTAGCCCACCCTATAGGGCAGGGCTGGCAAGGCCTGTGGCATCTGGGATTGAACCATGGTCCTCTGCACCTGCTTAAGCTTGCCTGAGCAGGAGCTTTACACTGTTAAGCCCCTCATCATTTCCTATAAGTGTTAGACCTGCTGCTAGATCTTGTTATTTAATGTATTAGAAAACAAGCTCTTGTATCGCTGTATCAGTTTTTGTTACTGTTTTTAAATACAAGTGCTTTTCTCTCTAATTCTGTGTTCCTTGCTTCATGAATTTAAAACCTCATTCTTCAAAAGGGGCTGATGGAATTCACTAGGCCCCCAACAAGACTCAGCAAGTGTCCCCTCCTGAGGGTTACCCAGCTCCCAACCATCCTTGCTCCCTGTTCTTCTAGGTCTCATCCACCACTACTTTCTTGAGTTGGTATTCTCTTTCCAGTCTCCTTTCCCCATTTCTTTCTTGCTGAATTCCTTTTTATGAAGCAGGTGCTAGATAAATAATTAATTGGGTGGGAAGAACATGTTGGAAATAGCACAGCTCATATTTATTTTTAAGCAGCTGAGTTACAGAGCTCTGCCCCAGGTGCAGTCCAGGTGGGAGAGTATCTGGGACTGGCAGGAGGCTCCATGTGGTCGCTGGGAGGCTGCTGTGCGCAGGAGGAGCAGACATCTCAGCCAAGTCCACCCCCTGTGAGTCAGGGCACTGGGGGCAGGAAAAGGCTCCTAGATTGCAGTCCAGAGGAGAGCCCATGGCCACACAGTGAGTGAAAGATGCCCAGGAAGAATCAAAACGTAAGCAAGAAACTGAGTAAACATCCCTTCAGATTGGCAGAGACAGGGAAGAATTTGGTATCCATGACAAGTGCAAAAATGATGTAATTGAGGTTCCGAGGCTCCGATGATCATGTCAAAACTTTATCTTTCCCTTTCCCTTTCCCATCTCTCTCTCTCTCTCTCTCTCTCTCTCTCTCTCTCTCTCTCTCTCTCTCTCTCTCTTCTGTGTGTGTGTGTGTGTGTGTGTGTGTATGTATTTAGTACAGGGTTTATAGGGTCTCACTACACAGATCAGACTCATAGTGATCCTTGTGTTTGCAGCCTCCCAAGTGCTGGGATTACAGGTGCATGCCACCATGCCCAGTCTCAGTCACTCTGTCAGGGAGCCCTGGGGGTGGGGACTGGCACTCTTCTTTCATTGCCAAAATGAATGGCAGACTCAGCAGAAAGGAGCCTCTCTTTCCAGCAGCTCCAGAAAACCCCAGGATTGGATATCACTGATCTTTTGAGGTTGTTTACCTGCTCTTTTTTTCTTTTAAACACTTTTCTTCTTAACAGTTCTACAGGCTGCTGCTCACATATCTGAAGTGTAGAAATCAGTAGTTCTGAGTATATATACAGAATTGTGCAGCCCTCACTACCATCAATTTTAAAACATTTACATCACCCTACAAAAGAACTCTATAGCCCCATTTCTCCTCAATGTTCAATATTTACCTAGTCTGAAAATTTCTTATGCAGGGAATCATATACTATATCCCTTGGTGTGATTCATAGGAGAATAATATTTTCAGGGTTTACCTGTCTTGTAGTATTTTTTTTTTTTTTTTTTTTGGTGGAACTGGGGATTGAACTCAGACCCTTGCACTTCCCAGGGAAGTGCTTATTCTACTGAGTTGTCTCCCCAGCCCCTGTCTTGTAGTATTTATCAGAATTTTATTCATGTTTATTGTCAAATAATATCCCATTGTAGAAATATACAATATCTTTCCTATCTGCTCATTAGATGATTGATAGATACTGAGTTATTTCCATATTTTGGATTTTGTGAATAATCCCGTTGTAAACATTTGGGGGCAGATACATGTTTTCCTTTGTTATTTTGTTTTATTCTTTTACTTCATTCCATTTCATTCTGTCTAGAAATAGAATTGCTAGACCATGTCATGTCTTAGTCCATTCGGAGTATTATAACAAAATATCATAAACTAGTAGCTTATAAATAATAGAAATTTGTAGCTCACACTTCTGGAGGGTAGGAAGTCCAAGATAAGTTGCCAGCAGGTTTGATATTTGGTGGGGTCCTATTTCCTGGTCCATAAATGATGCGTCCTAGCTGTGTCTCTGGGTTGTAAAAGGAAAGAGGCTTTCTGAAGCCTCTTTCATTTTTTCAAATTATATATTTATTTGGGCATAGGGTCTTATTGCACAGCTCAGACTCAGTAGTGATCCTCCTGTCTAAGTCTCCCCAGGTATTGCCCAGGGTTCTGGGGCCAGTATGGCATGCGGTCCTGGGGATCAAGTCCACATCCTTGTGCCTGCCAGGCAGGTGCTTAGACTGCCAGGCTATATCTCCAGCCTATGAGACCTTATCTTGTGACTTAACCCCCTCCCCAAGACCCTGCTTCCTAATACCATCACCTCTGGGGTTAAGATTTCAACATATAAATATTGATGGAACACAAGTTTTCAGACTACAGTTTGTGCTAACTATGTTTAGCATTTTGAAGAACTGTTGAACTATTTTCTAAACTGACTGCTTCATTTCAGCACCATATGATCATGTATGTATGTATAATTTCTGCACATTTTTACCAATGGTTATTATTAACTCTCTTCCTCATTATAGCCACCCTAGTGGGTGTAATGTTGTATCTTGTATTGATTTGTGTCACCCTAATGACTAATAATGTTGAACAATTTTTATGTGCCCATTGGCTATTTGTACATCTTTGGAGAAATTTTTGCTTAGATGTTTTGTCTGTTTTTAAATTGGGCTACACTGCATTTGGTTTTTTAAATTGTTCAATTATAATAATAGTTTTATACACCCTAGATGTAAATCCTTTTTCAGGTACATGATTTGCACATATTTTCTGTCTGAGTTATCTTTTCACTTTCTTGATGATGTGCTTTATAGGACAAAACTTTTTTGCATTGATGACTTGTGATGTGTCTTTTTTTTTTTTTTTTTTTTATGGTACCAGGGATCAAACTCAGGACCTTGAGCTGCCAGGCAAGCACTTATTCCACTGAGCCATCTTCCCAGCTCCTGATGTATCATTTTTCTTTGTGTTGCTTATGGTTTTCTGAGTCATATATAAGGAAGCTTTACAAACCAAGAGTTACAAATATTTATTGTGTACATCCAGCAGTTTTATTATTTTAACTCTTTCATTGGTTCTGTGAGTCATTTGGATACACTTTTGTGTCTGAAAGCACGTCCCAACTTTGTTACTTTGCATATGGAATATACTTGTCCCAGCACCATTTGTTGAAAATAACATTCTTTTCCCTGTAGAGGGACCCATTGTTAGCAACTGATTGACCATAAATATGAGAGTTTATTTCTAGGTTTCTAGTTCTTTTTTATGGATATAAATATTTATCCTTCTACCTGCTGTATTTTATCTTGATTACTGTGACTTTGCAGATTTAGAATTGGGAAATGTAAGCCCTCCAACTTTTGTTTTCCAAAGGTAGCTTGTGTATTGTGGGTCCCTTAAATTTCCACATGAATTTTAAAGCCAGCTTTTCTATTCTGCCAGATAAAAAAACAAAAACCTGGAATTTTGGTAAGGAATTACATTGAATCTGAAAATCAATTTGGAGAGTATCAGTATTAAAATTTGGGGGACCAGGGAGATGGCTCAGTGAAATAAGCACTTCCCTGGCAAGTGCAAGGGCCTGAGTTCAATCTCTGGTTCCACAAAAAAAAAATCATCTATGAAGATGGAATTTTTACCATTAAGTCTTTTTTGTTGTGGTGGTGGTGGTGGTGGTGGTGGTACCAGGGATAGATCTTACGACTCTACACTTGCCACATATAGTCTTTAATTTGTTGTTGAGTTGACTACTGTGTTTGAGATTCTGAACCTGATTCTATGCTTGCCCCTCTCTGGAGCAGT
Organism: Ctenomys sociabilis; assembly: GCA_004027165.1. Lineage (NCBI taxonomy): Eukaryota > Metazoa > Chordata > Mammalia > Rodentia > Ctenomyidae > Ctenomys > Ctenomys sociabilis. Next base: position 27,267 of record PVKA01003009.1, read on the forward strand.
TTGCTTTCCTCCAGTGACAGAGACTGAGAATAGGCAGAGAGATGTTTGAAAGGATTATTCAGGGCTTCTTATGGAAGCATAGGTGAAGGGAATGCTGGAGAGGCAAAAGTCAGAAAGAAGGAAAGTTGTCTGTTGTAAAATCTTAAGAGTCAAAGCTTCATGATGATGTCTAGGGTAGCTGTGGATATACTTTAGTGATGAGATACTTGCTTAGCTCGTGCAAGGCCCTGGGTTCCATCCCAAGCAATGCTAAAAAATAAAGGCGTGTAAAGTGATGGAGGCAATAAAATTGGGGTTGAAGAGGCCATTGCTTATTTGAGTAGAAATGAGAGGTAAAAGAAATAAGAGATAAAAATAATCACCAGGGACTGTGACATCTTATCTAGAAGGAACTTCTTGGAATCTTGTGCTCAGCATAGGTAGCATGTCAAAGGCTTAAGAAAAGATAGGCTTAGGAACTGACTCTGGTGAGTAAATGGAGTGGAGAAAACTTAACTGAGGAGGTTATCCAGTTTATATGGTTCCAGCTGGAATCTTTTCATACCTGCAAACTTGTCCCTAATGCAGCACAAATTTCACCACCTTCTAAAAGTCACTCCATTTTGCACTTATGTATTTGGCAAAGCTATGAGCTGAAGAATGAAGGCCACATCTTGCATGCTTACCCACTGGCAAAGATCATTGCCATACTGACCCCATAGGCTGTTGTGAGAATTGGGTAGCTTGATGATGATGATAATGGCCCATCTTTGTATCCAGCACCACAACTACTATTACCATCTTTCTTTTAGAAAGAAAAACAGAAAGAATTTTGAAAGGCCAGAGGCTGAGAAAGTGCGTGGTAGAGCCAGGACTCAAGGGCAGCTGCTCTGACTCCCAGCCCAGGTTCCATCCCCCATATCAGAACATTCAGGACCAAACCTGCCAGTGAACAATCCTGTTTTAGACATGGGCTGCTAATTATAATAAGGAAAAGAATATCTTTGCTACCATTGAGTCACCAGTATCTGTGCACTAGCTCTACCTATGGTCTGAATGATGAGTTTGGGCTCAAATTTTCCATCTAGCTCTGTTCTGCATGTGAATAACAGTGCATAGACTTGGTTAAACCCCACCTTCTCACTCTGTTCCTTGAGCGTGTTTTTGTTCAGCTACCTGTGATCAGCAGGTGACTTATGTACCAGCAATATCTTTCTATCCTGACTGTTCACCATCCCAAGGCAAGGTCAGCAAATTTTTCTAAGAGAAGTCAGATAATAAAGATTTCCAGCTCTGAAAAACAAATGGTCTCATGTACAGCTGAATTCTGTTGTAACACAAACCAAGCAAAAGACAGCACAGAATGAATAAGAGTGGCTATGTTCTAATAACATTGTGTGTAAGAAGACAGACAACTAAAGTTGGCCCATGGACCATGCTTTGCCAACTCCTATGACCTTGGGATCTTCTTCACCTGTGGGTGGAGGCACTTCTAGGGAATGTTTTGTAAACCTCTAATGCCCCCTTTGTTGTCAAGGTATTTGTGGTCTAGGCTTAATTTTAGCAGGCAGGCAGGTCTGTGATTCATGGACCCATCTGTACACTGGGATTCAGAGTCCTAGTTCTGCTATCACAGGTCACAGAAGCTAAAGGGAGATGGGTAGAGCACATTTTTTTTTTAATTTAATCTTTTTTTTTTTTTTTTTGCTTAGTAAAATTATATTTTTTAAAATATATATATATAAATGAAGAGTAGGCACCTAGCCAGCAGCTGCAGTAACTATAGTTTCAACTTCAACTTTGTGATGTTTCCCTTGGCCAAAACCATATTAGGCTGTTTTCCAGTTCGAAGCATTCAACAAATGGTAACAAGGCAGAGCCACCAGAATCGCACACCTGATTTCCATAACAAATATGGTAATGCTATATTAGTTAGTGGAGCCACATTCTGTACTGCTGCATGGACCTATACAGCAACACAAATTGGAATAGAATGGAGCCTTTCCCCTGTGGGCGGAGTCACCCCCAAGGAATGGAGAAATCTGTAATCATGCCAGCTGACATGATACAGCTAAATTATTTCTAAATGAAATCATAATTGATGCCAAGTAAAAGTGCTGTGTATCCATTAAAATATGGCCTATTGAAATAAATACAATTGAAACCTTCAAAGAAATAAGAGTAACATTTTCCATTACAATGTAATCCATAAGAGATAGGCAAAATATTATAGATTTATGTGTTCCTTAAATCTACATTTTGTTATAAATATAGAAATAAATATAAAAACTTGTACATACAGAAATAAAGTAAGTACCCAAATAACAAATTTTATATAGCACAATTTTGCCAGTGCCTGAAGAAAAATTTATTTGGTACAGGGTCCCACTATGCAGCTCAGACTCGTAGTGATCCTCCTGTCTCAACCTCTCCAGAACTAGGATTATAGGCTTATGCCACTACGCCTGGTTTTGAAGGTTGGCTTGGTGGTGCAGGGCTGGCATGGCATGCAGTACTGGGGACTGAGCCTAGGTCCTTGTGCTCACAGGCAGGTGCTTAGACTGCTGAGCTATCTGCTCAGCCCGGGTAGAACACATTTTGAGTAAGCATTTAGAGCAGCAGCAGGAGAAGTAAAACCCTTACCTCCACAGAAACCTCTGGGTCACCCTCACCTGGAACTCAGTCCATGCTCATCATCTGCTGCCAGAATTACTCTTGCAATCCCAACCTGCTGCAGGAGTGCATGACAAATGGAGGAAAACACTTGAGAGTATTTTCTGAATACAGCTTTCTATCTGGAGCTCACCTCTGTGCTCCAGCACACAGACTGAATAAATGGGTGACAGCAGCTTCCACTCTTGTCTTCTTGAAAAGGATGCTAAGACCCCAAGTTGGGACACATTTTCACTCTACCTGAGGTGGTTCCCTACTTGGCTCTGATTTATTTTTACTTTCTTCATTATGTTAGAACTTCAGAAACTGTCCCAGGTAAATAATATTGCCAAGTAGAACTTTAAAATAATCTCTTTATCTTCCCTATTTCATCTCAACTTTATAGTTTGCACTGCATTAAACTCAATGATCCTAACAGATAGGGTATCTGTCCCCTGACAGTTTCATTTTTCTAGTCCTCATGGAATCAGAGGCTCCATTAAGGGTTTTTAATTGAATGGAATTTTTATGAACTCCTCTGTATTAGCAGAGAAACAACAGGTGACAGCAGATATCTGGGCTTGGAAATTTACTGGACCTGTATTCAAATTCTAGCTTTGACACTAGTTAATGTGACCATGGACAAGTTGATGTAGCTCTGTGTCTCAGTGTTCTGATCTCTAACAGGAGTATCCCACCATCTCCTTGAGAAGAACTTCTTTTTTTTTTTTTTTTTTTTTTTTTTTTTTTTTTTTTTTTTTTTTTTTTTTTTTTTTTTAGATAGGGTTTCACTATGCAGTTCAGGTTGGCTTTGAGCACACGGCCATCTTCCTGTCTCAGCCTCCCAAATGCTGAGATTAGAGGAAAATATTTTTGAAGTTTTGATAGAAAGCTGTGTTCTGCATGTCTGGTCTGCAGTGGACATGCTAGGTGCTTAGTCCATGGCAGTTACAGTCATGGGCTGAAGTCCAGAGAAATGTCCCCTTAGTGTGTCCCAAGCCTGCTCTGGAGGTTGAGCTGGGCTCCATGCCTTCCCTCTTGCCTGGATTGTTCCTGTGCATACGAGCTTAGCTTTTGGCAGCACTCCTCACTAGCACAGTTTGGTGAGCTGGGCCAGTGGGGTAGAACCAATCTTGCAGAGCTCTGTTTTGATGACCTATTGATTTCCTCTGTTGCTTCTGCAAGACCTACTGATATATTATTTTTTTGATCTGCACCACGGTTTCAAGCATTGGAATCAGCTGCTAGGTGATTTGAGAACTAAGAAAATTTCACCTAATGACCAAATTTGCACTTTCCCTTAAAAAATGAGAGAGGAGCTGCCACTGTAGACTTCTGCTCCCTTGTGGAAGTGACCTGCAGAACATTCTGTTTCAGCTGCATTCCTGTCCATCTCTGTCTTGCAGTTGATGTCTTTACTCTGCCCATCTGGCCCCTGTGCCTCAGAGGAGCTTGATCCATCCTCAGCTGTTGTGGCATGGGAGTAGCTTTGGGGTGTTTGGTTCACTGCTGCTTTCTTTTCTCTCCACTTGTTCCAGGAACTGGTGTAGCTGTCTTGCCACTTTATCTTTTTTGGCTGGCTTCTAAAGCCACTTGTTTCTCCCAACCACCTCCAACCCTGAAGGAACCTCAGGACATGTTGGCTAAATAAGCAGAAGGAAGCTTGGCTGGGCCTCAGTTTCCATTCTGCCTCTGCCACTCCTCAGTTCTGTGATCTTGGCCACAGTGCTTAATTTCTTTGAGCCTCACCCATGTAATGTGGGTGTTAGGTTGTGTTCACAAGTACTTCTACTCAGCTCCTGCCATTCAACACACATTAGGCCATGTTAATAGTGGATTACTTGTCCACTCAGACATTTTAGTCTGTGCACTTGAAGGCAAAGAATTTATACTAATCATAGAGGCTCAGTTAAGACAGAGATGGTCCTATGAGATGCTCACTACTGCTATTGGAACCTCTGAGAACCTTGAAACCAGACCTGTATGACCATCACACTGTCAGTAGACTGTGAAATAGCTCAGGGCCTTGGGAGAGAACTTGCTTGTCCGTAATGAGAGAGTGACTGTGTGCCATCTGTCAGCCTGGTCATCACTGTGCTAATCTGGGGCTAGCACAGCCAGAACAGTTGCTCAGAAGCCTGGGGGCAGGAGAGGAACAAGCCCAGGAGACCACTGGGAAGCCTGGGACAGAATCAGAACCACTAGTTGGAACTCTATTGCTCAGGCTCAGCCACTGGAATTATTAGACATGAGAACTTTTTCCAGGCAGAATGTGCCAGAACCCAAGATTTTGCTGGGATATTTGGTTAATATGGAGGGAGGTCTCCACAGTAGACAGGTATAGACAAGAAATTTCTCTTCTCTCTCTCTCTCTCCCTCTCCCTCTCTCTCTCTCTCTCTCTCTCTGTCTCTCTCTCTCTCTCTATGTATTTGGTACAGGGTCTTTCTACCCGCTTCTGACATACAGAGATCTTCCTGTTTCCAACCTTCCCAGCACTGTGATTGCAGATGTGCGCCACACCCCGGGTGGGGCCAACACAGTATGCAGGACCCGCATGCAGCATGTAAGGCCAAGGAGTCAGACCCTGGTTCCTGCACTTGCACAGCAGGCTCTTAGTCCACTGAGCTACCTCATCAGCCCTGCTCCTCTTTATTTTCTCTTTGGACCTTACTTTATAAAAAAGTGAATCACTACTGCTCCTTAGCTCCTGCCACCCTGTCCTCCCAGTCATTGCAACCTCAGTACTAGTTATCACTTCTCTCCATCAGCCTCTTATTCTCCTGACACCCGCATCCCTTCAAGAAGAGATCGCATTGCTGTAATATGTAGTAGTGCTAGTTCTTTGACTCCTCCACTTAGCAGCATGGTTATGCTCTTCACTGTATCCATGCAGCCTACATTTGGCTTCTCCATTAAATTTTGGGGTGTGCTCCCCATACTTCACTGATTTTTTTTTCCTCCTTAATAGTCCCTAAGTGACTTCTGGTTCCCACTCCAAACATGCTATCATAAGTCTCCTTGCATATGATCCTGTGGTTCAGCATGAGAATTTCTCTAGATTAGACACCCTGGATGGAGTTACTAGGTTATTTAATTTGACAAAACATGGATGAGCTGCTAAAAAGGCATAAGATCCTAAATTATGCTTTCTTCTAAAAAGGACATTTTTACAAAAGGAAATTCATTATGTTATTGATACCTGTCATACGGTAAGACCAGCTCTTGGTTTTTATTTTAAAGTATCATTGCATTTGGCCAGACAGTAATCTTCTAAGAAGGCACTACAAAATCTCCATTGCATAGGCACAGGAATTAAGATCATTAGAGGTGGAGTAACGGGTTCAGTTTCTTTGCCTGCTAGCCCTATAGTGGCTATGAATTTGTGGAATCTATTGTAAATTGAGAGGCATCATAAGGTCACAGATCTAAATTAGTACTTTTACAAGGCCTTTGTTTTGCTTGATCCACATGGTCTTTACATTTGTTTATAATTGATTTTCACCATTTTAAAATATGAGGTTTCACACTGAAACCTCAGCTATCTGGCAGTAGTGTCCTCACACTCCCATAGGGCCAGCTGCTAGAAGTCAAATCCTGGCTGCCCATTTCCAGCTGTTCCTGTATTATACCAACTACTTCAGTTGCCTGTGTTATCCCCTGACTCTCCAAACACACTGGAATTTCCAATCCTGGAAAAGACACATTTGTACATAGATGGCATCTTCTGAGTCATTTTCATTGAATGCATGAACCCACCTCTCCTTCTCCCCACCCCCCACTGCAGCTGTCCAACCCCAATCTCACTCAGCCAAAGTCAATAACAGAAAAATAGGCTTTAACTACGTTAAAGCCTGCCACTTTCCTGCCGTGAGAATAATTTATAAGTCCACTGAGGGCAACCTATGCCAGGCACCATGGAGGGTAGAAGAGACATGGCAGGCTGGTTTCTGCTTATGGGGCAATAGGCCACTGTGTCCAAAAAACATTGCCATGAAACCTCTGTCATCCACCCTCAAATGTCTCTTGGTTCATCCACCCACAGCTGAGCCCAAAGGAAAGTTTTTAGATCTATGGTATTTGGTTCACCCTGTGTGAACTGCAGGGCTGGTTCAGTTTTTGTTTCTGTTTTTTAGCAAAGCTATAGTTCTCCTGCTGTTATGAGTGTATTGGTCCTAAGAGGAAGGAGAAGATCAATTATGGCTGCTGGGTTGCCTTGGAGAAGGCTTTTCATCCCTTTTCATCCCTACTCAATTCCTTTATCTGCAAAATTGATCCTCTTCCTAAAACTCTAGCAGGAGTCTCATGAGGTTGTATAAATGAACATGTCCCCTAGGTTTAGCACATAGTAAGCTCACAACAAAAGGTATTGTTATGGCTATTTATGGGAAGCTGTGGCTGGGGGAAGATATCTACTATACTTCTTTTTTCTTTTGTAGGATTTCTTCTATTTATTTATTTATTTTTGATACAGGATCTCACCATGCAGTTTGGACTTGTAGTCATCCTCCTGTCTCAGCCTCCCTAGCACTAGGATTACAGGCATGTGCCACCAAGCTTGGTTTCAGGGCCAGAACTATGCTCCCAGCATAGCATGCAGTTCTGGGGATTGAACTCAGAACCTTATGTTTGCCAGGCAGGCACTTAGACTGCTGAGCTATCTTCCTGGCCCCCTTTTCTTTATTTTTTTACACTGCTATATGTGTGCAGTTCATGTAGACTATAGTAATCATGGACAGTGGTTACATGTACATGCCACAGACTGTTTAATTTTTTATTGCCCTTTTTCCCTTCCCCTTCCTCTCTCCTCCAATTCCCCTGTCCCATTTTTCATTTTATTAATCTTATATCATGCTATGGCATATAATATTTACATTAATTGAGACTATTAGATTCCTATATATGGCATATCTTTATTTTGCATATTGCCCCTTCCTGTCTTCCTCACCCATCGTACTTTTTTCCCCTTGGACCACTTCCCTATTACAAGAGGTCCATCTCCTTGCCCTCTTCTATCCATCCTTCATTATTCTCTTTGTACTTTGCCTCACTGAGTTGAGAGGTAGTATATAATATTTAAGCTGGTGTATTTGGTTTATTTCATGCAACATTATATTTAGACAGATGTGCTTTCTCTCAGTTTGTATCACAGGTTTGATGTAGGTAGGTCTTTATTGCATAATGGGGAGACTCTATTTTCAGATCTGACAGGCCATGTGGAAGCTGTTTCATGGTGTTCAAGCTCTTCCAGGGAGCATTCCCTTCTGGGGCTACCCAGTCCTGGGTTTGTAGCTTGTCACACTGTCCCCATCCCTTCCCATCCATACAAAAGTAAGATCTAGCAAATGGTGGGGCTGGCAGAAAGCCTTGGGCTTTCCCACAGCCTCCTATGGGACTGAGTACGAGAAGTGGAGAACAACCTGGAACTTAGTGCACATGCCAACTCTTGGGCTTCTACCATGAAAAGAATGTGGAGAAAACCTCTGGGTCTATGATGTCCTTTTAAGTCTGCCCATTTTCTTCCCACTGAGGCAGCATTTCTCCCAGAGCCCATCAGCACCTAGCCTGGGAGCTGCTGGCATAGTCATAAGTCTTTGTGTTGTATGGGAAATCATAACTGAGGATGATTATAAGACAAGTGGGTCTTCAAAAGTCCCTTTGTCCTGTCCCTAGCATGTGCTGATGGAGACAGGGGACCTGGGTTCATGCCCAGCTCTGTGAGGAACAGATTCAGGAGTCTGGGTAGATATCTCTATCTGCTTACTCAATGGAGAGTCAGTAGCACTTTCTTGTGAAGAACTATGGATCCAGCAACAGGACAGTACAGGGGACACCAAGCACCACATGTTACAGGGAGCCCCCAGGTGTGAGGTTTACTTTCTTATTCTTTATTTGCCTGCTGTAAGGATGTTTTCAGTTCTTCAGGAGTTTGTGCTACCTGCTACAAAGCCAGGTTCATGATTTTCTTTGTCTGTCCCTGCTCCTGCCCCTACCCTTACCCTGTCACTACACAAAATAGGGGCAGTGATTTATGGTAGTGGAAACACAGGTTTGGGGGCCTGAGCCTTTGTATGGCTTTGGAAGGGTAACAAAACTCTTAAATCCTAGCCTTTCCCCCACTACCTGACAGGAAGCTGGGATGAAAGTGCTGAAGTGTGGAGTTCTTCAGTGGGTTATCTAAGATTCCACCCATGAGTGTGCTCTCTGTCTTTGAGCAATGTTGATTTTGCCCCCTCCTATAAGTAAATATTACGGAAAGTGTTGCCAGGTTATTAGGACAACTCTGTTGTTAGACAGGTGGGGTACAAATTCCAGCACCACCACTTTCTGGTCATTGACCCTTGCATGCAACCATACCATTAGGAGTCTTGGTGTCTGCATCTGTGAAAGGGGGATAATAATAATAGGATTTCAGAGCTTAGGGCCTATGCTTGCTGTGAGCTGCATGATGGTAGTCACTGTCTTATCATGATTCCTTATTCTCCTGCCCTGGTCTTATTTATTTTTTTCCATTCACAAATCCAAAGTAGCAGTTGTTGACTTAACAGTAGAAGGGGGCAAGGATAGCAAGAAAAGTAGAGAAGGAAAATCAAATCACCAAATCCTTTAAGGTTACAAAGAAACACTTGGGAAAAGGACCGTGGCTCTTAGACCCAAATAATTTAAAAGCAGCACGGAGGTTGAATAAAAGGAGCAGTGGTAGAGGTGTTCATGCTGTACGTTCCCACTGCAGAGATCATTACTGTAGCCATTACTGAAGGAAGATGTGTAGCCTTGCAGGATTCTGGGGAATCTCCCTGAGAAAAACCAGCAGGTCTTTGAAACTAGCAGTTAATTGGTAGGATTCTCACCCTGACTAACTATTTATGCTGATACCTCTGAACTAAACAACTGCACTGAAGATAGCAATGTGTAATAGTAGGGTCATGCTTGGAATGCCTGTCAGTCTGATCTTCTAAATACATACTGCTTGTCATGACATACCAGTTATTGCCATACTGTCCCTCACATAAATGTTTGTTTAAAAAAAAAAGTAATAGATTGAAAAAAAAAGAGACAAGAAAAAAAAAGTCACAGGACTCTCCTGCTATGGTTAGATTTCTAAATCTCTGTAAAAATATGTAATTGTTTATTCATATTTTTAAAATTTTTTTTATTTTTTTCTTCATATTCTGTAGGGACCTAAAGTTTAACATATCAATATTTGATGGAAAATACCTGTTCCATGTTATGCCTAAGATGTTTGATATTCAGACAGATAGTTAGGTTAAACCCAACTGCATATGTTGCAGGGTAATAATAAGCTTCTCTTCTGGAGGGTTAACAACCTAAGTTTACAGATCAAAAATTAGAGAAAAAGAAGGGCTGCAAGGACAGCTAATATTTTGGCCCTAGCTTTTCAAGGTCAGTGAAGACTCAGGACATAGGAGAACCTGTACTGTAACATTGTGTAATTCAGTTGTATCCCGAATTTTCTGATCAAGGAGATTATGGGGCCACAGAGGAATGTGATCGATGATGTAGAGTGTGCCTAAGGAGAGTCACATGAACAGAAAACATTCTCTCAGGCTTTCACAGAGGACAAATTGGTCAAGCAATGGCCATGACTCTTCCATATGGCTGACACTGACAAACAATCTACAAAATGTGGTACAGGGTTTTGGGATAAATCCTGAGGGGACTTAACTCCAAATACCAAAGTTACATTTCTTGTTATATAGGTCTTGCTTTATCTTGGTCTTAACCATCTGGCAGAAAAGTATAAAAACGAGGTGCAAAAAGTAAAGCCATATTAATAGGCTGAGTTGTAAAAGGCTCAAATCAACAACTTCTGACATTGCCAGTCCTACGGATAACCCACTACTATTATGGACTACTGGAATATATTGGAATATTTTCCTAAATTCATGCACCTACAATATTTAAATGGCAATGGAATACCCTTCTGTGACAAAACTAAACAAAAAAGTGCATACAAATGAATGACCACTTTGTATCTGTATAGTAAGAATAGTTAGGATAGATATACAGCTACATTCTCTTAATTCAGTGATAAAAAGATCCATTCCAGTAGTGTTTGTGGACAGGATATCATGTCTGCATCTTGTACAATGAATAACCACTGAGACAATATACAATATATTATTGAAACTGTCCTACTAATTGGTTTTTGAAACTATTATTATTTGTTTCTCAATAAAATTATTAAAAACATAAAAGCTTTGAATACAAAAAAGAAAAAAAAGAAATTAATACAAAAAAGTTCCAAAATGAAAAAAATAAAGGATTCTGGGGATCTCTATTCCTGCTCTTGGTAAGAGCAGGTCACTGTGTATTCGCCCTTAGCACACTAACTAAATGGCTTCCATTAGGGGCTGGGGTGATGTGTCTGCTCTGCAGTAAAGAAGCCCTAAGGTCATGGCATAAGTTCCAGAGACAGGCATTTGGAAAACCCTATGACCTGGTATGTAAGTAAAGTGGCGAGCAGAGGATTTGTTTATAAATACTTATCAGCATATAATGGATGACAGGTCCCGTTGCCAGGTACTAGAGATAAATATTATCATTGCTATGCAGAAAAATAAAGGATAAGGGGCTAAAGCTGTGCTGTTTCAGACAGTGAATAGGAAGGCCTCTCAGAGAAAGGACATTTGAACAGCAATGTGAAGAGAGTGGGTGCATGTGAGTTGTGAGGACGTGGGGTCAGGGAGCATGGAGGAACCAGGCGGCGAGTGGCCTTGGTGCTAAGGGCGAACTGCAGTTATGTTCCAGATGGACCAGGAAACCACTGGAGGTTGTAGGGCTGGGTAGAAGTAGCCTGGGTGTATATAAGCCATCCAAGTACCATCTAAAACATTCACAGAAGTGCCCAGGTAGCTCAGTGCTGTACCAGGTGCTTGCTGCAGACAGGTAAGACCTTCGTGAGGAATGGAGAGAACCATCTGTGTATAAGCAGGGCTTATACAAAATCATAGTGGGTTCTGGACCCCAGTATAGTGAGCATCTGGCTTTTTCCCCACTCTGGGCAAGCATTTACATGGAAACAAGATTGAGTCTGGGGTCAGCATCTCCTTGGGAGTGAAAAGGCCCAGGATGGAATTTGTGAAGAATGAGGCTGGAGAGGCAGTGTGAGCTAAGTGAAGGGCCTTGATGCTTGAAATTGATCCTGAAGGCCTAGGGAGCCACTGGAAGTTTCTCTGCACAATCCAATCTTGGGTGTGATCCTTTCCAGAAAACCCGAGTAACTCATTGCTTGTTCACTATTCACTTTTATCCTGGAGGGCCCAGGGATTTTTTTAAAAGTGGGGTCAGCTTGGGTTCAGTGCCTGACCACCTGAGTTTGAATCCTGGTTGAAGGGCAGGGTACTTCTTCCCTCTGCGCCTCAGTTTTCTCAGCTGTTAAATGGGGACAATAATTCTGGCCTTAAGGAAGCTTTCCTTGTCCTTTCAGGATGAATAGAGACTTTTTTTCTAAGTTAATGGGTCTCTATAGAAGCTTATGAAAGAAAAATGCCACCCAGGATGCTTCAGAGATACACCCTGCCCTGCCCTAGCAAAACTGCTCTGCGTAGAGCCCATCATTGCCATGTCTCCATGCCTGGTGTGTTACAGCTGATGATCACTAGAAAGAAGTTCAGTAAACCAGCACAAGATCTTAGATCGCCCCACCAGGTCAGTCACCCTTCTGGCTCTCCTGAGTGTGAGCACCAGCCCCCTGTACAAGCATCTGGAGTCCAATCCTTGTGCAAAGATTAGGGCAGTCTCCTTTCCCATGTTTGCAATTTTGCTGTTTTCCCTAAGTATCCCAGGTGAGGCTGTCTCATGTAGCTTTGCCAAAAATACCTGATCAGAAACATAAAAGGGGCTGGATAGTGTTTGGAAGGCAGCTATAGAGGGCCCATCATGGCCAGCTGTTGTTGCTCAGATGTCTCCATGGAGAGTTTTTTAAAGTGGCAATAACAGGAATTTCTCTCCTCAGTTTCCAATTAACAATTGTGTGATGGTTTCCCTATAAACAACCATCAGGCCTTGATGTTGTGAACTCAGGCATTAACCCTGCAATAAAGCAAAGTGCATAGGTTTGCATATGTTTGCACAGGATTTCTGTTCATTCTCTGCATCTCAGGATGGCAGAATAGGGCCTGCAATTTAGAATAACTACAGCCTCACCTCCCAGCAGGCTAATGCTTGAAGAAGGGAAGGCAGGCTTTAGTACTCCAGGAACCAAATGCAGAGGATTCTAAAAACAGAAGCATGCATGCCAGGCGTGTTGGCACATGCCTGTATTCAAAACACTTAGGAGGCTAAGGCAGGAGGATTGCTGCAAGTTTGAGGCCAGCTGGGCTAACATAGTAAGTTCAAGACGAGCCTGAACTACATAGTGAAACCCTGTCTAAAGGGGAAAAATAAACAGAAACATCAGAATTATTTTCACTGTCATAGAAGGGAGGCTGATTATCACTGTCTTGCTTAAAAATACCAGTCACCTTGAAGGTGGAGTCCAGACTGTATCATGGGTCCCTGGGACTGTTTCAGCTTTCCACTTCCAGCTCCATGTGTCAGCTCCTCTATTCCTGAATGCTATAGTTCCTCCCAAACTATGGTCTCCAGAATGGTCTTTTGTTTCCCTGCTTGAAACATCTTCCTCTTCCTGTCTTGGGGCAGTGTAGGTAAAGACTTGGGCATCTGGGTTCCTAAACCAACTCCTGTTCCACTCTTATTCATAAGTAGTTGTAATTTCTGACCATGTGGCTTTCTTTTTTTTTTTTCAGAACCAGGGATTAGACTCAGACCCTTGCGCTTGCCAGGGAAATGCTTATTCCACTGAGCCATCTCCCTGGCCCAAGCACATGGTTCCTAATTTCTCTGAGTCTCATATTTCTCCTGCTGAAGCGGGAATACTGAAAAGCTGCCACCTCACTGTGTTGCTAAGAATGAAATAAGAGGTACATATTGTGTCAGGATATTTAGCCTACTGCCTGGTAGAAGAAATACCAGCTAGAAGTTCATTGCAGCAACTGCTCCTCCGGTTGCTGCCACCTCACTGTTCATACTTATGCTATTGTGGTGATGATTGTGTGATACAGCCGTCTGTGAGCTGTCACCCCCTGCTTCAATATTCTCCCACAGCAGACCAGGTATATATCTTTAGCAAACATGTGTCATAGATTCATCATGCAGTTTTGTAATGACTGATTTGTCTGTGTTCCCAGCTGACTATAAGCTCCTTAAAGACAGGACCCAAGTCTTATTTTTTATTTACAGAGCTTAGCTCACAGTTCGCCACCAGAGAAAGTCTGATGAATGATTGAGCTAACAGTCAGTCATTGCAGAGTTGAGTGATCAGATGAATGATTCCAGCCCATCAACAAGTCCCACCTAGGCTGTTAGATCTCAAACAGACTCAGATTTGTTTATCTGTCACTTGCCTCCCCAAGTTTCCTGTCAGCCACACCACCAGCCTCTCCTCCCTGGAGGACCACAGTAGGCTGCTTATAGGTCTCTGTGCTTCTTTGTTTCTTCCCTTTATTCTTCAGGCTTCCCATTTGGAGTCATCTTCTCTGGTGCCTTTCTTTCCTCATCAGCCAGGCCAAGGCTATCTTGCCCACACAATTACCATCAGGAACTCCTGTGTCTGCTTGTTGTCTATCCTAGAACTGGGCTGCTTGAGAACAGGGGCACATCTCTTTACCAGGGCACTTTCCTTCAAGCCACAGCACCTTGGACATGCACAGGTGTGCAGCAAAGAGTGAGTGAGCTGGTTGGGAGCTAGCATAGGTGACACAAGTGTCTGTAACTAGCATGCAGCATCCTTTTTTTGTGTGGTCCTACCATCTCCTCATATGGCCTCCATACTTCCAGAGGAGAGGAAAGAGAAAAAGAGAGAGAAGTGTAGCTAGGCCTACATGTAGCTTGATCTATTCCTGGTGCCTAACAGAGGTCAGAACCTGGCTGTGACTCCCATGTAGTTGCAAGACATACTGGGAAATTTTTCCTCTGTGCCCAGGAAGTAGAAATGGAGTTGGTGAGCCAGTCTCATGACAGTGGACATCAAATGCTGATTCACAGCAGGAGGACTCCAGTGCTACCACCTTGGGGAGACAATCAAACTTTTGTAATCCTCTAGCCACTGATAAGCTGTAAGAGCAGCTGGCTGTTGAGCAGCTATCTCTCAACAGGACTGAGCTGCTTGTTGCCCCTAATGGACTAGACCTTCTATTTATGTTATATAATTCCATGGTATTCTTAGAGAAAAACAGAAAGGAACTCTGGAAATCCAGCCTCCTCTTGTCTTTCCAGCCACTCACATGTAGGGCAGTCCCTCCTTAGGGAAGGTCCTACTAGAAAGTAGGGCACCCATGATGAAGGTGCACTTGCCAGGGGCAGTGTGGGGAACTGTATGCGATAGGGCCTTATTTGCAACATTGCGTTCTTAAGTTGATGGTGTCTTTACTTTCTTTCTTTCTTTTTTTTTTCACGGTTTAAAACTTTTTATTTGCATATTAAAAAAATTGTGCATTCCAATAATTAAAATCATTTGAACAAAAAAAATGGCACTCTGATTAAACTGCATTTTACAGCCTGCAGGACACCTTGGACCAGCTTGAATTTCACTCTAGATTTCACCATCCTCCCACCCAGCTTCTTCCTCCACCAACATGCAAGCTCTTCTCCTTCCTTGCCAGCCAGGCAGGCCGATGGGGGAGGCAGGCGAGGCCTTCGTTATCAGTAGCTCGGGTGTGAAAGGGGCAGCACAGTCATTTAAACTTGATCCAACCTCTTTGCATCTTACAAAGTTAAACAGCTAAAAGAAGTAAAATAAGAAGGCAATGCTTGTGGAATGTACAGTACATGTTGGCGACGCTCGCCTCATTAGGATTCGCCTGCTTGCTTCTCTTGTTCAATTGTTTCTTTCAAAGGCAGAGGATTTTTCTCTTGCGTTTCTGTCTTCTTCAATTTCGACTTATCGAATTTCTCGATCTCAGCCATATCGGGTTTGTCAGACATGGTCGCGAGGAAGCGGAGCGAGGTGCACGAGGAGGCAAAGTCTGATCTGCTCAGTGGCGAACGCGGAGTCTGTCTTTACTTTCTTGCAGCTTAAGATAAACCTTTCCTGCAGGGAAAAAAGTATTCCCATTTTAAAAGTCCTGCAGGCTGGGATAGAGCTCAGTGGCACAGTGCCTGCTTGGCAAGTGCAAGGTCCTGAGTTTAATTCCTGATACCAAATACCTACATAAGTAAGTGAGTAAATCCTGAGTGTTTTGTTTTAATGTAGACTCCCTTTCAATGTTGTCTATTAATAGATCTTAACTATAATTGACAATGGTATTATGATAGAAATGTTACACAAAGTGACAGCAGGGCCAGGACAGCAGGGGCTCGTTCAGCAGCCACCAGAGGAGTCTGGCAGATTCCACACCCTGGGCTTATGTCCAGTCCCATCACTTCTAATCTGCACTTTGGCTGCCATCCCAGGAGTCCAAACAGAAAACTCACAAGTAACCTCAGGCCCCTTCAAGGGTTTGGCCTTCCAGTGGGACAGGCTCTTACATGACATTTATCTCCTGGGTGCTGCCTATGACAGACAGATCGCTGAGGGACCACTTCACTTACAACCTGGTTGTCTGCCCCATGCCTCTCTGCCCAGAGGCACATGTTTTCTCCATCCTGCTCCTCCATCAGGACCTTTGCCTTCTCTCATCTGGGCCTTGGCAGTAGCCTCCAAATCATTCTCCCTGGTGGCCTGACTTGCCTTTTTTAAATCCACACTCCACGTTTATTTGTTCTTTCAAGAAGTGTTTGCTTTTCAAGCCTTTTGCAATCCTCAGGCACTGTGTTAGGCTTCTGTGATAAAGTGGAGAACCAGACAGGTAAGATCCAAGCCTGTGCGGAATTTACAGTGTACTTAGTAGAAGAAGTGGGGAGTAATAAGCACCAAGTGAAGGAGTGAGAATATTCCAGGTTGTGGTGAGTGCCCTGAAGAAAAATGAGCAGGCTGGGCCAAAGAGGATCTGTATGATCTTAGGTGTTGTGTCCAGGAGGCTGCTTGAAGGCAGTGGCACAGGAACCAAGACCTCTATGGCAAGGCATTTCAACCAAGCCAACAGTCAGGGCAAAGGCTGAAGATATCTAGATCCTGTATAGGATGCCAGGAAATTCAGGAATGCTGAAGTATTGATAGTCTTGGAAGTACAGGAGGTTGGGTCTGCCGAGCAGGCTGAGCTGCATCACCAAAGTTCTGACAAGCCATGCTGTCAGTGTGGGTCTCGGGATGTGTATCTTGAGAGGTTTAGAGTTTATGAAGACTCGCTGATAAATTCCAAGTGGGAGTGTGGCATGACATTCTTGAAAGATCAATCTACCAAAGCTACTGCAGCCTCCTTCCCAGTTATCACCCTGCTGAATGTCTCTGGCTACTTGTCCCCCTTTGGAGCTTTTTCTTGTGATCTACAAAGCTATGCATGAGGAGATTCATGCTAATATTTCTATCTTAAGCCATGAAACCAGGAAGCCTGGCCACATAGCCCTTCCCTCTGTTGCTCCAGCAACCTAACCTTCTGCTTAGGAAGTTCTTTTTTACATTTTGGTAGTTTTGTAGATCCTTCACTCTCAGGGCACCTTCTTGGATTGCCTAATGGATGTGTTCCTAGAGCCAGCTGAAGCAGCAGCATCCTCTGAGCAGAACCTTCTCCATCCCTCCTACAAACCTGGTCCTCTCTGCAGGCTTCCCTGAGTACATGGGGTTATAAGACCCTTCACTTACTCACACCTATCCTACCCCATTCTACACACATACAGTCTTGAGGGAAAAGGAGCCAGCTAAACAACCGTGAATCATCAGCACCTTTTCCAGGGTCAGTCCGTGACTGGGTGCTTAGCCTGGGCTATCACAAAGGAGAGGCACTATTTTATTCTCCCTTCATAGATGAGAAACCCAGGCCTCTAGCTGGCTCAGGCACTTGCCCCTAGAACTAAGAACCGATACAGTACTCTTTCTGACAACCTTCGGAAATGTCATTTTGTGATGTGAATTAAACACAATATGGCCTCTTAGGTATGTCTGCTGAGCCCTGCCCAGTCATACTGCCTGTGTACATGGTATCAACGAGGGGCTGAAAACACAAATTCATGAAGTCAGGCAGGGTTGGGACTGAGGGGAGCAGCCCAGGAAGGGTGGTGGCACTGTGCTTCTAGCTGGTAAGGACCTCTGCTGCTGAACTCCTGACACCTGCAGGGCTGCTGCTTATTAAAGGGAAGCCAGGAATATGGGTTTTAATACATTTTAAATATCACTCTATACAAAATATACCTTGTGGGTCACATGTAGTCTGAACTGGACTGAGCCTCCTGAGACGCTATTCTGAGCTGTGTCACATCCATCTACTGATGAGTTACCAGCTTCTCGGGATGTGCCACTGCCCCTCTGTAAAGATACCAGAAGCAGCAACCTCATCTGAAAACTCAAACATTCATAAATGTGGACTTGCTATTAGATAGTACGAAGCAGTTAGCGTTAATTTTGTTAGAAGTGATAATGGTATTGTTAAATGGGAAAATGTTCCAATTATTTAGAAATGTACACTAGAGTGCTTACAAAATACCATTATGACTGTTAAACATCTTTAATTACCTTTGCAAAAGGGTAAAAATAATGAAGCATGTATGAAAGGGCCTGAATTTATTAGATAAAGGATTATTTACATTCATGTGCCTGTCTTGGCATACTTAAATGTTTCATAATTAAAACACAGTAACAGGAAAGAACATAGCCTTCCTTGAACTTGCCTGAGGTCTCCCATACTCCTTGGGCTACTCTCCCGAGTTCTGTGCAGAGGTTCAGGCTGAAGAGCCTATGGAGAGCCAGGAAACAGTGTCCCTCCAGGTGTCCTTCCGTTCACACAGGAGATGGCATGTGATAAGCCACCTGAGAGTGGGATTTCCCTGCCCAGAGTCCTCATTTGGGGCAGCTGCTATAGAGGAAGCCTTAGATTTCCTTTCTATGCTCTAAAGGAGACTTCTGGTTCAAGGGAGTTGTGATTGCTCCCTGGTGGGACTCAGCCTGAGTCCCTGCCCCACTGCCCCTGAGCCTTAAGCAGGCTCCTCCCACCTGAGCCTCAGGCAAATTGTAAGGACACAGTATGGGGAGGGCACAGGGCATGGAGCCATGAGCATAAAGATGCTGCTGCTCACGGTAGTTCAGGTAACAATTGCCTAGTTGTGGAACTGAGATTGCTGCCACTCTGGGTGACCCCAAGACTGGCACAGACTTCCATAGCAGCCATTGTGAGGAATGGCACTGGGCGATTCCTCCAGGGGTAACCTTCACCTCCTGCTAAGTTGCTGTTACCTGTGGGACCTGGGCAGGATGAGACACCACTAGAATGGCAAAGGGCAGATTAGACTCATCTAGCTTCAGTTTGGGGTACTGTCCTTTGGGCTCTGTAGCCTAGCCGTTATGGCTCAGCATAAGGGACCATCTCTCATCTGTTCTGGCTCTGTATTTTGAGCATCACTTCCAGAAAAAGGAAAATCTTCCGCAGTCGTTTTGAGGCTGATGAGCTCCTTCCATGTCTTCCTGCAGGAGAGCCTCTTCAGCTGTCCTTAAGAGTTCCTTAAGCAGATTAAAAACTAGGCCTGATTAGCTCCATTCAACACTGACCTGGCACATTACCCACCTTCCCAAGGAAGAACATCTAATTGCTTAATGACAGAGATCAAGGAACAGAATCTGGCCTAGTAAATAGAACCCCAGTGGCTTTTGGTTGGACTGGGGAACCCTCTACTCTCTTGGCTAGGTGTTTCCACTTGCTCCTACCTAGCCCACCCCCTGACAAACTACATGAGATTTTAGCCCCTGGTCTGCTACTGCTCTGGCAATAATAGTGGAGTGGCCCATGGTACTTTCAAGACTGCCTCCCATCTGAAGGAAGGTCCCCATGAGGCAACTCCTCATAGGGTGACTGGAATAGCCCCAAGAGCCCTTTGCTGACTGCAGATGTCCCTTATTCTTCCTTGCACCTGATATTCAGAGAAATTTGCATTTCAGAAAAAAACCAATAATTCTTTAGTATATGTGTGTCCTAGTACTGCATGGGCAAGTTTTTCTTTACTGGATGTATTTCTGCTGAAAACACATTTGGTGTTTGCTTGAAATTCCAGTTTCACTGAGCATCCCATTATGTCTTCATGTGCTTACTGCTCATCTTTGCTTAGAGGTGTCACTTGAGAAAGAACATCCCTGCAATGCTGAGATCCTGGCAAGGTTTTATGGAATCACTCCATCAGAGGCCAGGGCACTTGTTCAGGTGCTGTCTGAGCACTGGAGAGTTTGGCACTGAGCCCCTGACTTGGTCCAGCTCCTTGCCAGCAGACGCGAAACAAAGAGCAGCTCTGCCCATTCATAGGGCCTCCTTGTGTGCTAACGGCTCTACTCATGTTCCCATTAGATTACAGCAGCCCTGCTCCTGCATGGCCCTCTCTCTTCTCTTTCTTGATTCCCACATTTGTCTTTAGCCCAGAAGGTGCACAGCCTTCTCAGAGAAAGCCTTTATCAGTACCTGTGCTGCCCAGGGTTTGGTCACGAGCTGGACCCATGGTATAGAGGTGTCCAAGCTAAACTCACTGTAGAATTTGTGGGGCACCTTGTTCCACAACTGGTGAGGTTTTCAAGGTGGGGCTACAGATTATCACAAAGGTCCAAGCACAGATTCTGTGACAGCACAGGTCACACACCCATGTAGCCAGCCCTGCCTACAAAGGCCAGCCTACATGGGTGGAGTGGGACCCGGGAATGAGTAAGGGGTCTGGAGCATTGGACTCTTCATGCCTTATGGTGGGGCCTGTGCATGCATACCCAACCCCAGCCACAGTCAGCCCTGCAGGGGACCAGGCCTCCTCCATCACATGTCTCATCACTCAAGAAACGGTGGCAATTGTTTGCTAAAATCTCTCTTAATCAGTCATTACTGACTCATAATTGAAAAACTGGGAAGGAAAAATTAACCACATGCTTTGGAGGGTGACAATATGATTAATAATTATATGTTTATCTGTGTGATCACTGGATTTATTTATATCTTCCTCACTGGCCTTTGAACTCTGAGTGACTCTTTATGTTCATCTTTTTGACCCTAGCCCTCAGTACCACACTGGTACCTTAGAATTAACAGCCTTACCTGTTCATTCATTTTTTTGCTATGATAGTTCACCATATGTCAGTTCAGACCTGCTTTCCCTCACTTATTAATAGTGGTAGCCTCTTGCACATCTTTCCCTTTGCTAAGTCCAGTAGCATGCATGAAGCTTGGAGATTGGTGGGGGTGGTGACACTGTCTGGATGAAGCTGAGTGGTTCCTGCATGTGCCGTGGGTTCATTCTTGAATGACTGGGGAAATCAGACTAAACACACATGTTCTGTCTGTGTTCTCAGGATGCCAAGTTTGTAGAGGAACGGAGAAAGCAGCTCCAGAGTTACCTGCGCAGTGTCATGAACAAAGTCATTCAGATGGTGCCTGAGTTTGCTGCCAGCCCCAAGAAGGAGACTCTGGTGCAGCTGGTGCCTTTCTTCGTGTGAGTACTGTCATATGGACATGCTCCTGGGGGACCTCCAGGTACTGCTTTTCAAATCTCTGGGACTTAAGGGAAGAGGCTCTCTGTGGTATCCCAAACACTGGCTCTGGTATCCCCAGAGCTGACAGCTATGCTCAGCCTAGTGCTTGGCAGTCCCTTTAGTCTGTAGGTAAGCATTATTGATTTGAGGTTCACAGGTAAGTTCATGGCTTCCTATTTTTTTTTTAAGGGAAGGGTCTACAAGGTGTTCAGGGTCTCACTACTAGACTGGACTTATAGTGATCCACCTGTTTACAGCCTCCCAAGAGCTGGGATTACAGGCACACACCACAGCCTTCTCAGAGAAAGCATTTATCAGTACCTGTGCTGCCCAGGGTTTGGTCATGAGCTGGACCCATGGTATAGAGGTGTCCAAGCTAAACTCACTGTAGAATTTGTGGGGCACCTTGTTCCACAACTGGTGAGGTTTTCAAGGTGGGGCTACAGATTATCACAAAGGTCCAAGCACAGATTCTGTGACAGCACAGGTCACACACCTGTGTAGCTAGCCCTGCCTACAAAAGCCAGCCCAGTCTCCATGGCTTCCTATTTTTGTGGATCTTAATGAAAGATTCATTTCCTGCTCAGCCCTCAGGTGTCCCAAAATGAAAATAGTCTATCAGTGTTTCCTAAGATTGGATGATGGACCCAAGGAAAAACTCTCAGACTTCCGGTGCTGTCAACTTACATCATTTCCATATTCATATGACTAAATATAAGAATGCTTAAAATGAAATCCAAATTCTTTGACCTTATAAAAATAAAAAATTAAATAAGTTTGATGTTATACTTTTAGAAAATTATTAGTTCCAAATTGTCCATGAACATGGCAGATGCTGGTATTTTTCTGTCACCAGCTCTCTGCTTGCTGTGTATGGCAGATTCCTCCTTTGCCCTGCCCTGTACCATATTGGTTCATTCTGTGCTAAGTGCATCTACCCACTTTCTTTGGTCTTGTCCCTGAAAAACATCTGTTTGAGTAATCCCCAGGGAAAGGTAGTGGTCACTTTGATGTCACCACCTTATGGCTAACCAGTATGCTCTGTCCCTAGCCTGAGATATTCACATCCCTGGAGTTAAGGAAACCACAATAACAAATCTCTGATTTTTTTTTTTTTTAATATTCTTCAAGTGCCTCCGAGGTTAATGGTATTATTTTAAAATGTTATCATCATGGAAGACCAGAATGTGGAAATCTGTAGAAAAATCTGTAGACCAAGGTTGGTCTCAGACTTCTATTAGGCAGCTTTTTTCTTTCTTTTGCCAAGACCAAATACCTGGCATACACAATGTAAAAGAAAAAAAGTTTGTTTTGTGTCACAGTCCCAGAGGTGTCTGTGACAGCTGGCTCCAAGGCAGAGACAGCATGGCAGTAGAAAGCTGCCCAACTTGTGAAGCCAGGAAGGGGAGACAGAGACAGACAGACAGACACAGAGACAGAGTTATCCTTCCTCCCTGCTGGACCCCATCTGCTAACAAAACATTCAGTTGTGAGCTCATCAACAGATTAATCCATTGATGAATATATAGCATCTCCATGACCCACTCATCTCCCAAAAGTCCCATCTCTGAAAACATGAACTTTTTGGGGGGACACTTTAGATTACACCATAGCAGAACTCATTATTGGAAAGCACTAGTTTGGGTCCAAGGTTTACTAGGAAAACAAGATTTCTGAGCTGGGGAATGTAGCACAGTGGCACAAGCACCTGCTTGGCAAGTGCAAAAGGTCCTGAGTTCAGTTCTTAGCACACATGTGCAAGCACACACGTGCACGCGCTCGCACACACACACACACACATAATTCCTTTCACTTTGGTTGTTTAAATGGCGTATATTGGGGATAGGGGTCTGTTTCATTCCATAGATACTGTTTTAACTCAAAAATAGGCTTCTTTCTGTGGGAAATTGCTGGGATGCTACCAGCAATTCCAAGTTAAACTTGCAGTCAGACATTAATGGAGGCCTCTCTAATCTGCTTAGGTCCTTTTATTGGACCCAAAATGATTATGTTTCCCTTAATTATTTTAGGAGTTTGGTTAGAGGACATAATTGTATTTTGCTACAGTGATAAAAGAGATGAATTTGGTTCCCCATGTAGAAGACACTATTTGAAACGTTGTAATTTCCTTTTTCCTGGGTATTTGGTTTGTAAGGGCTTTTTGTCTAAATGTTTCAGAAAGGTCACACTGGTAGTTCTTCCTCCCCTCTTATAGGTAGCCTCCCTCACCCCACTACCCATGATGCTTTTGGGGAATTAACCTGAGTCACTGGTATCATGTTGACTAGATTCTCTTATAAAAATACATAGTGAGTTGTCACCATGATGGCCAGTGCTAAGAATGAATCTAAAAGGGCAATACCCTATGTAGGATATTGGCCTCTGTGCCAGTCACCACTTATTAGGGCTAAGTGAGAGAGACTTTTTATGCTGTCACTTAGCACAGAGAACCTAAGGTTCACATTTATGGGCTCTTTTTTTAAAAAAGAAATTTCTATAGGACATTGTAGCAAATGACAAAATATGACCAGAATTTCCACTCAACATTGTTCTATATCCAGTTGAAGTTAAACAGCTTTATTTCCTTGGCTTTCCTCATAATTCCAAAGTAAGGTACCTTTCCTATCTTTTTCTTTTTTGAGCAGGATGGGATTATAAGTTGAAATCTGTAGGCTGTCTGGTTTGGGGATAAGGAGAGATGGGCTGCAGCAAACCCCCACCCATGTTGTTGAGTCTCCATGTGATGGTCTCCTGTCTGTGCCTACAGACCACGGTGAGACTGGCTTCTTCACTACAGAACCTAGCTGCAGAAATCTCCAGCTCAAAGAGAAAATCTCTTGGCTATGGAAAGAAGTCCTGCAAAGCATAACTCTTCTAAACTCCTTGATTTTTTTCAAATACTGCTCCAAGATCCTAAAGGAGATGGGTGTTGGTCCCTAACCTCAGTGTGCTTGCTTCCTGAGGAAATGGTGCCATTTGTGGAGCATTCACTAGGGGCCCCAACTCATCTGTTGTATTTCAGAGTCATTTAGAAGTGAGCCTGTATCTCCATATTTGATGAGAAAAACAAAACCCAGAAAAGTCATTTGGCCAATCCCAGAGCATCCACCCAGCATACACAGAGCCTGTCTATGTAGGGCCTGTGCCCAGATTTAGGGGCATAGTTGGGAAACTCTGTCTATAGAGAGTTTCCTAACTATGATCCTCCCACTTATTTTGTATGGCCAGGACAGTGAGACTTCCTTACTTGTTTGTGTTTCTTAATTGAAGTAGTAGTTGCCTATATCAAAAAAATTAGAAGGCATCATATAAAAAAAAATCCAGACACCAAACTTCTCTTGAACAATCAGAATTGATCAATCCCATCACCCCTGTCCACCCCACTCTGAAGCAGTCAGTGGTTACCCTGTATTCTGACTCTTGTTACCCCTGGACACTGAGATTACCTTGCTAGCTGTGTGCTGAGCCTTTGGGGCTGATTTTCTTAATATTTAGGTGGCATCAGTCACTTGAAGTACCTGCCTCACTTGTCTTGGTTCAGGATTCGAGGACACTCCCTATTATCCATGTGCTCTTTGTTTTCCATTTGTGTATGTGCGCGTGTGTGTGTGTGTGTGTGTCTGTCTGTCTGTCTGTCTGTGTGTCTGTCTGCGTCTGTTCTGTTAATCCACTATTAATCTCTAATGCTGATGATCCTGTTCTCACGGTGAGACTAATGGGAGGGGAGTTAAGTAGGGAAGATCAGAGCTATCAGGCAGAATTTACTTGTGTTTTTCCTCATAAATATACCTCAAAATTTTCAGGTTTATGCATCCTACAGTCCAGTATTAGACACATCCTGCCTTTACAAATACTTTTGCATTTTATGCCATGTCAGTATCTCACTGTGTTCTGCAAGGGGCATCATGACTTCTAATCAGTCTGCCATCTGTGCAAAACTGAGCCTCAAGGAATCAGCAGGTTGAATTTTTCTCTTCCCACACCTTGCCCTCCTGTAACTGTTCTTACTAATTCTCTGAGTTAGAAAGTGGGATAGTGGGAAGTGGGGCATTTCCTTTCCACTATGGGGTGCATGTATCAGTGTGACCCATAGGGTACCAGAGTCTACCCCTTTCTTAATTATTTTTCTTATTGGTGAGACAAAATACCCAACACCCAAAGTTCAAGATTTATAGTTGGCTAGCTTCATGGCACAGGAGCATCACAGAGGAGACAGAGTTCATGGCAAAGCAGGCTAGGCACAAAACAGCAAAGCAGACAAGGCAGCAGTAGATGTATCCACAGCAAGCCTGCCTCTCCCTTTTATCCCAGCTGAGGCTACATGCCTTTTGATTGGTGCCACCCATACCCAACATAAGGCATTCTTAATCCCAGCATTACACCCTCAATCTCAACATCATATAATCTAGATCTGGTCACTTCTGAAAAGCCCGACCTCTTATCTCACTAGGCTTTGGGGGAGACAACTAGATGCAAATGGTACCAGAGAACTGAATGGCAGCCCCCAGTATTCTTTTTTTTTTTTTTTTTGGTGGGGGGGTTCCATGGTGTTTTCATTCTCCTGCACTTGGAGAAAAGGAAGACTCTGAGGAACACTATACATTGCAGAAGCAGCAGATCCCAAGGGAATTAATAAAGGGAAGCTGGACTCCAAGAAGCTAATCTGGGAGCTGGTCTACAAATCAGTAAAGGCCTCTGTGTTTTACTGTGTTGTCATTTAGTACATTATTAAAATGTCTTTCTGGAAAATGTTTCATCCTTAGGAAATTATCACATTCCTTGAAGGGAGAAAGTTGGGGGTAGAAGGCAGAAAAAATTTGTGGGTCACAGAAAAAATTTCCAACAGAAAAGGTGGTCCACAATTTCCTGGCTCCACCCCACCCCCATCTACTGCTACATTTAAGATTGCTAAATACATTTATTCCTGAAATGTAAACCATACTGTTTTCCCAGTATACCAGTCAAGTTTGGAAGAGGGATGAAATATCCTGACCTGTATACTGCCAGGGATCCCCAGAGCCCAAATTGAGACCTTTCATGCTAAAGGAATGGCAGTGTCTGTGATGGGTGTCACGTTGTTTTGAGGGACTGATGAGAACTTTCAGGGTGCCATGATTCTCAGATTTGCTCAAATGCCAGAAAGAGGAGCAGGAGTGGCCAGTCGTCCCAGGGTGGGTAGTATTTGAAAAATAAGCATACATATGAGTGGCATGCAGTGGAGAAATGTGCCCCATGGGCACCTGTCCATGGACTCCCTCCTGCATCTCTCCCTTGGTCCCCTTCGCATTCACATTAGCTGCCTGGTCTCCAAGGCTGAGACCTTGTAGCCAACTGGAAAGCATAGAGGTTTAGGGGTCTACATAGTCCCCAGCTCTGCAACTAAAAAGGATGAACAGCCTATCAGTGTTCCCATCCATATGTGTTGTTTGCTTGGGTATTAAGTGTGATTGTCTCTTTAAGAGTGCTTATTAGCACAGTGACCAGTTTACACCGGCTGCTATGTCTTAAGAAGAACCAGTGGAGGAGCAAATCTTTGCAAAACCCTATAGACATGTGTCTCACTCTTTATCCATCCATCCACCTTTAGAGATAAAACAACAACAAACCCTGGAATTTAGGAAAAGTTGGTGGTTTGCCTAGTCATTCCAGGAAGAAGTTGCAGGCAGGCTCAGGATCCAGTGTGCTGCCTTGAAATGGAGGCATTATTCAGAACACAGTGCATAATTTAGTATATAGTAGATACTCATGATCAGTAGCTATTACAAGTGGCATCATTCCGAAAGGCAGCCTTTCTATCCTTCCTTACCAACTCAGGGCCCCCCAGTATGCACAAACTAATTCAAAGCCTGTACCTGTATAAATAGAAGGAGCAGCCCTCGGGCAGCAGAGAGGTTATACCAGGATGGCAGCTCTACCATCTGGATCCAGGGCCCCCTTCAGGAAACCTCATTCTTGGGATGTTCATTGCCCTAATATCCCTCCTCTGGGGGACCCACAGCCCTCTCCTTACTTAAAAAGATGACATGTAAAAATGCCACTTCATTCCCTCTAGCCACCTGGCCTGGCTATTTCTGGGGCTGCTATTAAGAGATACGGTCCCTAGGGTATAGGCCTTCTGGGTCTGAAGGGTTCCTGCCCGGAAGACCATAATGAATCATTCTTTTTGAAAAAGACAAGGGGACAGCCTCTCATTCAGATAGCCTCCCTGTCCCCAGGCATCCCCAAATCACTGTAATTATGCCTTCCATCCTGCTTATTTTTTCTGCCTAGTGGGGAATGAAGGAGTGAGGAGGAGGCAGTGGGGTAGCTTCACTGAGCTTCACAAAACATGAGAGATGTCTAGAAGGACTTGAGACAAACACTGCCAAGTGAGCACAGAGCCTGTGCTCAGCAAACATCCTTTTCATTCACACAATCATTGTTTATTGGATACCTACTGAGTCCTCAAACAGAAAAATCTAAAATAAAACCTTTGGGGCCAGGTGTGGTGGTGCACACCTGCAATCCAGTGCTTGGGAAGCTGAGGTAGGGAATCACTGTGAGTTTGAGGCCAGCCTGAACTACAGAACAAAACTGTCCAAAAAAAAAAAAACATGAAATGGGGGAAATTATAAATGGACAAATAAACATATCATGTTCTACCAAATGTAAAGTCTTTGGACAAAACTAATGCAGAGTGAAAGGCTAAGTGACCCGCAGGTGAGGTTGCCCATGACATGCTCAGGTAATGCTTTTCTGAAAAAAGGGATCATGAGTTTCTGGGGAAAGGATATTCAGATAAAGATTGTAAATGTGAAGACCCAAATATAAGAGCAAGTGTCAAAGGCCAATGTAACACCATGGAGGGAGAAGGGGAATGAAACTGGAGCAATCATTGGACTGGATCAGGTAGGGCCTTAGAGGGAAGTGATTTTAGCATCCATTCTAGTTGAGCTGGCAAGCAATAGGAGGGTGAAGAACAGAGTGTGCTGTGACCTGGTGATGTTTGGAAACTTCGCTACAGACATGGTTATAGAATAGAATCACAGAGAGGCAAGGCAGAGATTCTTGTAGGGTCTGAGTAGGAGTTGCTGCCTTGAGCAGGGTGGAGAGTGATCAGAAGTCACTGGGGACTGGTTGTTTGGTGAGAGAGAGTAGAGTGCTTCTGTTTCACTCCAAACACCCTACGAGGCTGTCCAGCTGCAAATATGTCCACCTCTGTCAGGATTTGACTTGAGGCAGGAAACAGCCTCCATCTTCAAGTGATCATTTCACCACTGGTTCAGAGGCCCTGACTAAGAAGAGAGACCAGAGAGGGTGTTACACAAGTGAATAGGACCTGGACTCTGTCCTCATGGGCCACATCTGTAAGGCAGAAATCTCACCCCTTCACATATTCAGTAAGAATTTACAGACTGCCTGGTCAAGATACCAAACTGCTTTCGGTCACATCCCAGCTGTCACCAGCTAGCTCTGTGAATGTAAGCAAGTCATTGTTCTCTCTTGGGCCCTGTTCAGTGGGGCAATGGCAGCCTTCCTATGAGGGTGCCTTGAGTGCACAGACATCACACCTTGAGAACAGCACCTCACCTATAGCAAGCATGGGTGTGTAGTTGATACAGCCAGCAGAAAGGGGCGTGGGGTGGGGGAGCAGCCTTGTGATGAAGTGAGCTTATGTATGGGGGAAGCTTGTGGTGCTGCATAAAGTTAGAGATGAGGAAGGAGGTGTTGCATCCAGTGTGCACACGTGTGCATCGTTTGCCAAATGTTAAGTCAAAATGAAACTAAACTACACACTGCTCTATAGTATCCTGTTTCCTTTGGATGGAGTTAGTTCACTCCTGAAAGCTGCATAGTATCCTCTATCTTGGCTGTCTCATGATTGATTTCACCATGGCCTAACCTAAATAGGCAAGAGGTTGTCAGGTCATCCTACCTCTAATAGTACTGCTGGAACTTCTCAGTGGAGGTGCATTTGGGCAGGTAGCTCTGTAGTACTGATTTCAAGAAGTCACTGTGATGACAAGCATGTGCATTTTTAATATGGGCAGACAACAGGAATTCCCACGCTCACACACCAATTTGATGTCCAGGATTTTGACAGTGAATACAGAAGGGCAGCCATTTTTTATCCAGATGTGCACAACTGCTGCAAAGTACAGGAAGCCCCTGTGATTGGGGTATGTGGGAGTGAAACCTGGTTTCGAGAGGTGGGTCCTTGGGTAGGTCTGTCTGGTCTCTCTAAGCGGAGAACCCTTTACAGGTTTGAGCTCCATCCGAGCTTTCAGAAAATCATGCTGGCTCCAGGGCAGAGAGTGCCATCTGTAAAGACATAGTGTGGGGCCTCCCCATGTCATCCTCACAGCAAGGTGGTAGGTCAGCATTATCATCGTTTGAGGATGAGGCATCAGGGGAGCAGCCATGTTTCTGAATAGATGAATGTGAGGGCACATGGGGAAAAGAGGCTAGATTTATAAACTAGTCTCTGTGAGGTCTTAGAAGTAGGCCTGGGGCCAGGTAAGGAGAGGAAGGGAAGGGAAACTTGGATGTTTTCTAGGAATGCATCTTCTGAGCTGGCATCAGGCAGCAGTTCCTGGAGTTTCTAAGGAAATGTACACTTTTTAAAATCTCAGATGTTCAGAAAAATCAGTCATGAAATTAGGAATAAGTATTGTAATTCACCTGCAACATATCAGGGATAATTGTCAATGTTCCTGGTCTGATAAAATTCAGTAGGAACTGTAGCACAGCAGAGATGGAGGTGAAGGTCGAGGTTGGCAGGAATGACAGGAGCATAGGAGAGCACTGGTCACGAAGTAACTACTCAGCATCAGTGTGAGCTGGTGCCAAGATCAAAGTGTGTGCTCATGGTTCTGTCTGCTGCAAACAGTGAGTCATGCTTGAAGATGCAATGAACACCAACACATTTCTGTGCATAGGAGACTTTATGAGAGCCAGATTACAAGTTCTGCAGACATGACTCTTGTAGTGCTATTAGCCTTGCCAGGAGGTTTGTGTGCCACATGTTTGTTCCAGCTGCCCCTGGCTCTGTTCCCTGGTGTTTTCCAGTGCTTGAATATTTGCTCTGGGTTAGTTTTTTGTAAAGCCTACCAAACTTTATACTTTCTTACTTTGTACTTATACAAATCGTCTTTAAGTTTCTATAACAGCAAGCGAAGCATATTCGAAATACTTAAGAAAATAACTTCTGATTTCCTGAGGGGAATCAGAAAGATTTGATATCACCATCAAAAAGCCCAAAGAGCTCCCTTTTAGGAATTTGGAAAATCTTTAGGGTAGACTTTCCAGATACTCACATGAGAACAACTGTCTTGCATGAACCACTGAGGTAACAGAGGTAAAGGTGTCCATGAAAGAGGGGAGAGTTAAAAAGAGGTGACAAGGATGGAATGGAGCCAGTGACAGAACCAGAAAAGGAGGAAGTGGGGGAAGTAGGAAAGCTGGGAGAAAACTATGTCAGGATAACAAGGAGAGTAGTGTTTCCCAAAGAAGCCTCCTTGGTATGAAAGCGCAATTAACACCTAGTCCCAGTGCATTAAGAACAGCAAGCTGTCCTCCTTTGCTGCCATATTGGCACAGGACCCACTGGAGCAGTGGTACAACACAACTGTGGTGGCATCCCTGTCACCCTTGTCAGTGGGGAGAAAGCCACAAATAATCAAGGGCAGCGGAGGAGAAGTGGAGACACCTCCAGTGGGGACAGGCCTATCTGCTGACAGGCAGGGCCTCTGAATAGACCAGATTGTGGACTTAGCAGCTGTCTAAGCTGAAGGACTTGCTGCTCTTGTTTTATGCTATGGGCCATTTTGTTCTAATGTGGGGTACCTGGAACTAGGTACCATAATCACAGAACCCTGCCCTGGACTCAGCAGCTGGCTGGTTGGGTCTTGGAAAAGCAGCTGTAGACTTAGTGTTCTGTGGCCAAGAGGGAAATGGAGGAAAGAACCCCAAGTTTACTTAGGCCAGCCAAGTGTTAGGCCAGCATTACCTTCATGAATGAAGTTCATTTTTCTTCCCCTTGAAACTGGTGTTACAGTCTCCTATTCAGGTGAGCAAAATGAGCCACCAAGAATGAAGCAGGAGTATCACAGCTGGATATGGGGGAGCAGAGAGCACAGCTGAATTCTTAAGGCTTGCAGGCCTCTATGCCTGTGCACATGACCTGAAGGCAAAGCAGCAACAGAGCACCCTTAACTCTGGGTCTCCTGTGGGCCCTGAGAGAATGAAGCCTGGATATCCTCACATTCATCTGACCATCTGCCTTTTTAGAGGAGGCTTTCTGGGGAAGGAGCCTGTCCCCTCACTGTGCTAGTTATGAGATCAGCTATATGGTGGCTGGGTGGTGCTGTCCAAGGTCCTATGCATTGTCTCCTCTTGGGATTAATACTTGAACTAAATGAAGGTTGCCGAAATGGCTGAAAAACAGGACTGGGAAGGTTACAGGACTTCTGAGGGCTTTGATCCTGTTGAGGGAAAGGCACCTTAAATACCTGTTCAGCATCCTTTCCTAATCAGTGTGCTTTTGGCCCTCATTTATCTAATGTTCCCATGGTGTTTGAGCTGGCCCAGAAAGAAGGGTGGAAGAAAGCCTCAGATACTCCCCCTGAGCAAGCAGCCCACTACCTTAATAAGCATCACTCAGGAGACAAGACAGGCTATGGACTTCTGAGTAAGAGCAAGATTCCATGTTTGTGCTTCTGTTGTTCACACATGAGAACTAGCTGTGACAGACTTGTAGATGTTTTTCTCATCAACTTATTCTGGGAAGTCAGGTTGAGAGATTATTAATGCAATGGGAAGCAAGCCATGCTGTTCTAGGGCTTCCACGAGGAGAATGCAGGTAGAAGAGCCTCAACGGTGAGAGAGCACTACAGCTGCACAAGCCTGGGCCCATGCCAGGCCACACCTCTTGCTTTTTCCGTGATCTTGAATTAAGCCATTCACAATTTTGTGCCTTGGTTTTCTCATCTATAAAAGGAGATGACTAGTAGACCTGTCTCAGAAGGCAGAGCACTTACCAGCAGACACAGAGTAAGCACTTGCTAGTTCAATATGGCTTCAATGGTGACTTTTGTTGTAGCAGGCATGGATACCACAAGCCTTGTTCTGGGTGCCAGAGGTGCTGCTGGTAGACTTAGGAACACACAGTTAAGAAGTTCACTTAAGATATTTAAGAGAGCAAATGAATTTTTCTGTGTGTCTCCAGGCCACAGTCTTTCTTTTGGTATGTAGTTCATCTGGAAAGTGGAGGCTGTATGATCTGTAAACTTAGTGATACCATTTCTTAACCAAGCTCTCACTCACTGAGCTCAAAGCCCAGGCTGGCAGATGCCCCAGTAGAGGATCTTCTTTTTCCCTAGTAAACCAGTCATTGTGACAGGTGATCAGATTTCATTATAAAAGATGATCCAAAGCTCTGTTATTCATTTCCTATTGCATTCAGAGAGCAGCTTAAAAGAACACATCTTTGAGTCAGGTAGACTGGGGCTCAAATTCCAGGTCCTACTACTTAGCAGATTTGTGACTTTGACCTCTGTCTGCCTCTGTATCCCTATAAAATGAAGCTGGTAACAAAAACCTTGTAAGTGCCTCTTCAAGGGAAGCTATTTTGATTGCAGTCACATTTTCTACGTTTTTGTTCAAGCTCTCACTTCAGTCCCAAAACGATGTGAGGTAGCAGCTTAGATATTATTACAATTGCTTGCCCTATTTCATGTCTTTTATTTTTAAACATTGAAGCATCTGAAAATTCAGTTTGCAGAAAAAGAAGCAGATAAAGTTATTTAGGGTATAATAACCTCTATCGAATTTTGGACTAGTTACAAAAACAGTAATAAAGTATAATATCAGAGAGGTGTGGTCACCAAACACAAAAAGTCAGCTGGCCTTTGCACACTGAATTGTCTTGTTCCACTGAAGCAGTATCAGCTAGTGATAACTTTCTTCCAGGAGTGATAACTGAGAGCAGTTACTTACTGAGTTTTTGGTAATCTGCTGCAGGGTTGACACTCTGTATAAGACACCCACAGTGGTTGGTGTCCTGTGTAGAGAACCCTCTCCAGACCTCATTGAGGTCCAATGGAGTCCACATTTGTAATCTAGGGAAAAGTTATTAGAATTTCAACAAGTAATCCAGTCTACCACTTCCAGTACAAACCACAATAAGAATAAAAAGATAAATACATATCTGTAGCTCTGGGGAGCCAAAGGGTCCTAAGTCCAGTTAGAACAATGGCTAACTAGAACAAAGGCCTTAACCCACAGCCAATCCAGACTTTATGAAGTTTATGACTTTATTAATTTATGAAAGGGGGAGTGGGTCAGAGATGAGTGACTATGAGACTGGCAGGAAGTACGTGAGTGCTGTGAGCTGGGCTGGTAGGAGGTGAGACAGCA
This sequence comes from Ctenomys sociabilis, assembly GCA_004027165.1. Lineage (NCBI taxonomy): Eukaryota > Metazoa > Chordata > Mammalia > Rodentia > Ctenomyidae > Ctenomys > Ctenomys sociabilis. The sequence goes on from PVKA01003009.1 coordinate 60,902, forward strand.
CCTCCATGATAGGCACAGAGAGAAAGAAATATACAGAAAAGATTTTGTGTTTAGGGGTTGGTGTTTCAGCTTTTATGTATAGTCTTCTGCCCTCAGACTTTACTCTTTGTTGATGCTCACTCCCAGCCAACAGCATGGAATCACTCAACCTAGCTCATGCATACTACTAGGAAGCTACAGGGAAGACATCACTGACCTGCAGCGTTGCTTTAAAGACTACACATCAGTACCTCAGCAGGACCCATTTGCATTGCTTAAAGCCAATTCAGGGGATAAAGAAATATCCTAGCCAGCACTATCCATATCAGTATACAGAGTTAGGGCCAGGTTTAGCCAAAATGAGACAAATGCTCTTCTTTCAAGGAGAGCTGTCCTGGTGGTCCTCTGCAGTCCTGAGATAATAACATAGTGCTATCACATCAGGTGACGGGCTGAGCACTTGGCTGTTTGTTGCTCAGCTCCTTCCCTTGTCTGGAAGTCAGCCAGCTGGATGCCATGCCACTGTGGCAGCTGTCCTGGGCCTCACATCTCCCCTCAGAGACCTCATAGCCAGGGCACACAGAACAAAGCACAAGGAAAACCTAACCACGAAGGTTCCCTTAACAATATCTTCTGCATAAGAAAACCTTTGATGAAGTCAAATTTATTAATCTTTTTACTCCTGCTTAATTTTTTGATGTCATATCTAGGAACTCTGCATAAACTCAGGCATAGAGAAAACTCCTGAGTTTTCTCCTAAGTTTTGTAAATTTACATTTAGAGCTGTGACTTATTTGAGTTCACTATTTTTATAAAGTGTGAGAGTAGATAAAGGCTAACATGCTTCACATGACTATACCCATGTCTAGGGCCATGTCATGAGATGACAGAAAATTCCTGGTAGTTTCCCACCCTCTTGGGACCATGGCTCTTCTAATTCAGGTTTTCTTTTGTGTAAATTTCCCTGTGGCCCCATCCTACAAGTGTCCAGTATCCTCCCTCTCAAACACTGTAAGAGTACTGTCCACAGCCAGCCTCTCTCTAATGGCACACTCTGGCCTCCTTGCCTCGCTGGCTGCATTTAGTTTTCCTCAGCTATTCCTTTTTGGTTTCCTTGCCACTACCTCTGGGTGGCATGTGTGGGTTCCTCTCATGGTTCCCATCTCCTTGTGTCTCCCCATCAGGGCATCAGTGTCATAGCCATCCTGACATGTGAACATGTGTTTCTTGTCCCTTAGAATGGAAATGTCCAGTTGTACAAAAGCCTTGCCTTCTCTTTACTGTGTAGTGTGATGCCTGAAAATGGTAGATGCTCAGGGAATATTTGTTGTAATGGGCCAGAAGCTACCTTCCTTTGATGGCCCACGGTAGACAGGACATCAAGTCCACATAAGGAGACTGAGTTTGGTGGAAAAATCCATAGAGGCTTATGTTTGCAACACTTGAGTTTTCTCTTTTGTTTTTTTTTAAAGTATGGCAGCAACAGTTCTCATCACCATTTAGCCCCAGTTCTCCTGTATTGCCTGCCCTGGTTGTGGTAGGTCCCCTGTTAGCTATCCCTGGGAAAGGTCTTCTGTAATCTGTATTGAAGAAAGCTTTCCACTTTACAGGTGAGGAGGTACAGCCATTTTCCCAGGGTCACACAGCTGCCGACTTATAGGGCTGATGTTTGAATTGGGTCTAAGTCCTAAATTTTGCCATTTGAAGATAAAGTGAGATAACTTTGGGGCTGGGCTAGTCCACACTCTCAGCTGATCTCTTTGACTATAAAGATCTCTTTAACTATAAAGCCCAAATTTATAAACACTATGTTGTCACTACTCTAAGAAAAGATAATTACCTGTCAAAAGAGTATTTAGTGAGGTATCTGGACTCATGAGAGATCCTCAAAAATGCTAAGTGTGGAGCGTCTAAATGTTCCAGAAACATGGTGTGTAGCAGTGAGGCCTAAGTTTGCAAAATTGCAGGGCTCCAGTTTAAATTAGCTTAGCAGAAAATGAGCACTTATTAGCTAGTTATAAGTCCAAGAATAGGGCTGGGTTCAGGAATGGCTAATCCAGTAATTCAAGTAATGCCAATAGGACTCAGTATTGGCTTCATTCTCAGGTGTGACCTCTAGTCTAGAGGACAGAACAATGACCTCTAGCAGCTGCAAGTCTATATGTGCCTTCTAAACCCAGAACCCAAAATATAAGCAGTCAGCAGCAAGTCCTAGGGACAATTCTTATGTACTGTTTTGCTGATAGCACTAACAAATGTTTTAGTAACATTCCAGTTGCCCCCACTTTGGGTTCTCAGCTCACCTGAGCCAATTTCTTAAGGCCCATAGATGGATCAGACAACATCCAAGGTAAAGATAAAGGACATTTAGTCCACATGAACTCAGGAAGGCAGCTCCCTGACACAAGAGTGGGTGGATAGACACTCAGTCTGTGGGGCGTGCTGTACAGGTGTCTTTAGATAGGCCTCAGCTGCTTGATGTGCAGCTTGTTTTATAAGCTGATAACACCTTGTCCCAGCCCTATGTACCCACTAAGCCACCATACTTCTGCAGAGGCACCCCTGTTAGCTACTTGCTGTCACTAAGGGCCAGGAGGCCTGCCTCGGTGTCCTCAGGTGATATCAGCTGTCTTTGCGTCCCTCCAGCCCAGGCCATCTTGCTGAGAATGTCAACTACAGTGAATTGATGGATCTGGAGTGAAATTGGTTTGTGTCACAGAACTAGGGAGGCTAAAAACAGAAGGACCACTACCAGTCCAAGCTACATAGTAAGACCCCGTGTGTGCGCGCGCACACACACACACACACACACACACACACACACACACACACACACAATTGGCTTCAGAGACATTTTAAGGTATCTCTGCTGCTGAGTTCTTTCCCAGCCTGTGAGGTAGAAAGTTAGTAGGTTATTTTACATCTGGAAGAGAGAATTTGTTAATGACATTTCCCTCTCCCTTCCCCTCAGTACTCATGTCCTTCAACTTCAGTTGCCAGGGGAAGATTGGTACCTTTGTAACAGATGAGGAAGGAAACCTGAGGATAGAAGTGGCCTAGATCATGAGACCCTGGGCTCCAGACCCTGCTCTGCTTTATCTAGTTCCAAAGCCTCAAGTAGCTCTGTGTCCATGTAAGTGAGGACAAGGACTGTCAGTGGATTTGGGTACTAATCTAGTCGTGGCATTATAAAGAAAACCATGTCATTCTTGAAGACACAAGGTAGGCAGGAGGGGACCTGTGCATGTCAGCTGAGCCCCACAGTACCTGTCCTTACCATACCTAGTTCATTGTCACACATTGACTTGGAGTCCTAAGGCTCTGCCTGGAGGCTAGCAGGACAGGGCATCCCATGAAACCTGACCAAGAGGTCCCTGTCAGACACAGCAAAGGTCAGGACTACTAGAAAGTAGAGCGGGAGCTGAACCAAGACAGGTCCATATGCTCAGCTGATAAAACCCAAGGAATCTATCATCTCATGGGACTCAAGTCCTATTGTAGGCACTCATGTTCCAGAGAGGCTTCTCCTTATAAGAAGCCCTGATGGAATTTTCCAGTGGGGATTTTATGGTATAGAAAAATTCTCCCAGCACAGCCCCCACCAGTGGGTTCATTTCTCCCATGGGATGTATTCCTTGGGGACTCGGTGTGAGACCAGGGCCAACAAGCTCATACAGAACCACTGACTTCACACAGCAGCCCTATAGAGCACTGCTTTATTATTATCTCCACAGGGGCAGGAAGACTGGGCCCAGAGAAGGGAAGTGATCTGCAGTGGGTCACATGGCTGGTGAATGGCCAGGATTCCAATCCCAAACTCTTAACATACAGTGTTGAGCCGAGTTAATCCAGAAAGAAGTCCTTGGTGAAACAGTGTGCCCAAGCATGTGTTTAGGTAGTCCCAGCCTGTGTCCAGTGATCCAGTCATTATCACCATCTCTTGTTCACAGATGAGGAAACTTGGGACAGAGCAGTCATATATCTAGGAAGCAGCAGACCTAGCTTTCTTGGCTGTGAGACTCTGTCACTGGCACAGCCACCATTAGAGTGTGAGCCATGAACCTGTCACCCAGAAAAAGGTTTCAGACCTGGAAATGCTGCAAGGTCACAGGCCAGGTGCTTCGGGATGTCACAGGTCCTTGGCCCAGAATAAACAGGAGTCACTTGAATAAGGAGGGGCTCAGGTGGGGAGGAGAGTCTGTGAGAAGTTCAGGGCTGTGCAGGGAGTGGTGTGGCTTAGGAGATGCAGTCAAAGTCCAGGAGGGGACTGCGGGGAGCCCTTAGATTGTAACTGGGAGGCACTCTCTTCATGAGGCACAGGGTCTGGTCTCCTCAGTTGGTGGACATTGCCCTCTGGATGCACAGTGGCTGGGGAGAGTCTTCTGAGAAGTGTTTGAGCCTAAGGAATGGTCTGAGCCCCAGATACTTTAGGGTGTTTATGATCTGACAATTAAGAACAGAATGTTTCACTGGGGACCTAGCTTAAATATTTGGATGTCAGAAAACCTAGTACAGAGGGCCAGCAGAAGTGGGGCCATGTGGGGTTCGAGTCCCCCATTTTATCACTGAGTTGTGTGACTTTGGTCACTGTCCTCTCTGCACCTTGTATTTCTTCACTGACAAAATGGAGATGATGCCTCCAGGCTTTCACAGTTAATATAAACAATATGGCACCTGGTAGGTACTCACTGCTATAATAATTACCCTTTCCCATCCTTCATTCACCCCAGGTAGCTAATACAAGTGTAATATAAATACTAGATTGATCGATTGGTAGTTATTAACAATTACCAAGAACAAGAGAGAAAATCTTTATTTCCTAGTACATATAGAACTGCTATGATTAAAACTTGTTTTGACTAGAAAACTAAGAAAACATGATGAGAAAATTACAGAGACACTTTAGCAGCTCCCTTCCGTGCAAGAACATTTATTAAAGGAAATTTTATATATAAACCATTAGGACTCCTTTCAAAATACATGAAAATAAAAGGATTAAGATTAGTCTAAACACTAAAAGGTAGGACTGGGTGGGCTTGGTTTCCTGGGATCTGTCTGTGTTCCATACAAAAGAACAGCTGGCTCAGCCTGGGTGCAGAGAACAGTCTGAGGTAACCTAGGGACCTGACCAGAGGTGATGTGGGGGTTGGGGGAGAATGCCTCAGTCTGTGCGTCCCTTCCTCCAACTAGCATGGAAGGGAGCTGCTAAAGTGTCTTCATCCATTCATTGTTTATTGTGTGTCCAGGGCCACTTTATTATTTTTTTTCTTTTCTTTTCTTTTTATTATTATTATTATTGAAGAACAAATAGCAATGAGACAGTTTCAAGACAAATTAACAGGACAGATATGACAAATCAATATATTGCAAAATGTTTTTGTAATGTTTTGGTATCGTACAAGGTGCATACATGATATTATACTTACAGGCATTATTATAGCAGATGTCTCTAATCAGTGAATGAAGAGAGTACAGCTATACACCTATCTTATTTCTCTACACCTCTTTTATATAACAGATTCAACAATTAACACCCTGTACCTTGTTATCTCCCCAGTGTCTGTCCATAGTACTAGAAGCCAACACAATATCTTGTCCAGCCACTATTAGTTCAAATCTTGCTTCTCATACAATTATGCAGAAGCACAGCCTATTTATTGTACTGTTTATACACACACATCATGATTCTTCCTTTGTATTCCTCCTTTTTTTTTTTTATCTAGACCTGATAAAGATGAATACTCCATTCTCATTAAACCAATTTAGATGCCTGAACTCAGTGACACAATCCAACACAGTCCAGCATTCCACAATAATAGTGAGTTATCTGAAGAAGTTGTTGACTATAGCCATTTACAGCTCAATTTATTATTATGGCCCCACATTATACACCTCATTTTTATACTTTTCCGCTGGATGGTTAAGACTAAGACAGATCAAGACCTATATACTAAAAGATGTAGCTTTTGTTTTTGATGAGGTCAGTGAAGTCCCCTCAGGGTTTATCTTGTAATCCTGTACCTTACTCTGTAGATCCTTTGTGTCATCCATGCAGATGAGTCATGACAGAGCCACTTTAAATACAATTCATAGATCATCTCAGCTTTGTGGACATTCTGTTGGAAGAGACAGACATGAGCTGACCAAGTGGATATGGACTGATCAGGTGGAAAAAACATAGAGAAGGCTGTGGTAAAAACACTGTTAGACTGAGGTAGGGCCTGAAGATGAACCTGGCCTGTGAGTCTTTAAGGTATCTGTAATAACTACAGTTGCCATTCGTTAACAGCCTCTTGGAGACCACGGGAAAACTTGCAGATGCCTTCTCTATCCTCCAGTCCAGAGACAGCTGTCAGTGTCCCAGGTCTCCTCGGGCTAGACTCCTCCTCCAGGGGTTGCTCTGCAGAGGGAGGCTGCAGCCTGTCTTCTCTGCATGCTGCAAGATCAGGATGGCCATTCCATGCATGCCTGACATAGGAAGTTCATCAGGCTCTGCTGAGGCACAGCCAGTGGAAGTTGTGCTTGGTTCCCTGGGGTGGAAACCGATACTGGGACACAGACTGATACTGTGAGCAGGCCTCTGACAACCACAACCACCCCTCTCCCTGATTGGGGGTGGTTGTGGCAGCTACTGTGCTCACATCTGTCCGTGCAGTTCCAGAGGGTGGAAACTGGGCTTTCTCATCCTCATCTGAGGCTGCTGTGTCCATACCAGGTCCTCAGGCTCGGGTCAGGCATGGATGTCCTCATCACCTATCTGTAGAGCTCAGCTGGAGTCCTTTCCTGGGTGCCTTCTCTTCATCCTCAGCAGAGTCTGGGAGGGAAGTTTCATGATCAGAAAAGCTAAGGACTTTTCATAAGATCACACAGAGCTGGAACCCAGGCCCCAAAGGTCTGCCACTGAGGCCAGTGCCTCGTATCTAATGCTTAGCTTATGGGGCTAACTACTCACCTTCTGAGTTTTCTTGCCTGGCTCTTGATATTTATGAATTAAAGACAGTTTCCTAAGAGAAAGCAGGAAAGAAATGTATAGTAGGCAACCTCCATTTGTGTAACACAGCTATATATGTTTATGCAAGGGAAAACCCAGAAGAACATACATTTTTATTGTAAGGCTTGCAGTTCTGAGTAAAATGCTGAGGTTTTCACAATAATCAAGTATTTCTTTGGGAAGAAGAACAAAGACTCTTGCCCCTGTGCATGCTGATGGTATGTCTGACTGAGGGGATGTGTATAAATGGGCCCCAGAGCAGGTGCTGGGCAGAAGCCTTCTCCTCCAGGACTTCAGTGCTATTGTATGTTAACCCATTTATTTATTTATTCTTTGTGTGTGTGTGTGTGTGTGTGTGTGTGTGTGTGTGTGTGTGTGTGTGTGTTCTAGGGAAGGGTCTACAGGGTGTTCAGGGTTCCATTACTAGATCAGACTCATCATGATCTGCCTATTTACAGTCTCCTAAGAGCTGGGATTAGAGACGCATGCCACCATGCTCAGTCTCAATCAACGTCTCAGCACACGCCAGGGGTGGGGCCAGATGGCAGGCTGAGGGATCAAACTCTTGACCCCTGTGCCTGCTTGAAGGCACTTTAATCACTGAGCTGTTCAGCTGGCTTAATTAATTATTTATTTATTTATTTTTAATGTATTTAGTACAGGATCTCACCACATAGATCAGACTTGTAGTGATTCTCTTATTTTCAGCTTCCTAAGTCCTGGGAGTACAGGCATCACCACACCCAGTCTCAGTTGCATCTCAGCATGCTCTGGGGATAGAGCCGGGACAGCATGCCAGGGCTGGAACCCCAGCCACTGCACCTGCCTAAGCAGCCACTTTAGTCCACTGAACCATCTGGCCAGCCCTGTTACCCCATTTACAAAGGGGCCTTTGGCTTGGAAAGTGCCTTGGCCTCTAGAGTCCCACATGAACTCCGGGAGAAAGGGAAGAACTTCCTGCCCAGAGAACAGTCTTTGAAGGAAACCTGGCTCTTCTGAATCTGTGTCTTGGGTCTGCATAGCATTGTGTCACCGCCCTTGACTTCAGCATTGAGAAATTTGGTGGACATATGACCTCTGAAGTTGTAAGAGAAGCTGCCACACTGTTTAAGGCATTAAGTTTGTGGTTGCTTGCACTGGACATCAGTAGGAAACCTGTAACCACTGGGCTGCTGTCCTTTAGATCCTTAGAAATACCGTGCCTTCTAAAGCTGCACTTCCTTGGACAGAACTAGAATTTGGGGACAACAATTACCTCCTCCAGCCTGTGTGCCTTGAGGACAAGGCCCTCTCCTTAGGACCTTTCATGGCTTTCTGTGGATGAAGGTGGTTGCCTCTTATGCCACATGAATTCACGGCAAGTGTGCCATGCCAAGCCCTACAAAGAAAGGCATAACTCAAGGGTCTATTTGGCTGTGGCTCAACAAAAATGCAAGATAGTCAAAGTCAAAACTGGAGCACAACAAGATGTCCTACCTGTGGGAGGGGCCACCCTAGACCCTGAAGCACAGGCTGTGATAAACCTTGCCATTCAGTTGGACAGGAAGCACTCAGTCAGAGGATGGGCCAGGGGCACCTGCTGGGTCCAGCCTTATCTCAGAGCCTCGTGTCTCCAGCCAGAGCCTGCAGTTTGGATCTTGAAAATGCCATCATTCACACAGGCAGTATTTTTTTTTAAACACCTGCTCTGGCCAGGTGGTTGGAGAAACCACAGGGACACAACAGATGAGGCCCCTGCTCCGTGGTTTTGATGTGCTAGGGAGACAGGAAAGTTGGCAGGTGATTCTTACTGTGCTAACTCAGGAAAAAGGTCAGGGTAGGATGCTCAGAAAGGGGACAAGTTAGGGCAGGCATAATAGTGAGGAATGAGAGAGGAGGGAGAGGACCCTTGGAAGTGTAGTCACACACAGCAAGATGGTTAGTGTAGCATTTGGTTTTGTGATATTATAGTTCTGATCAGGCAAGGTATCACATGCCTATGATTGCTGATTCGGGAAGATCACAAAATTGAGCCTAGCCTGGATCATGTAGTGACTTACTGACACCCTATCTAAAGAGAGAGAGAGAGAGAGACAGACAGACAGACAGACAGACAGACAGACAGACAGACAGACAGACACAGTTCAGTGAGAAGGCCCTGGGTTCAAACCACACACACACACACTGGGGGAAAAGCTTGGGACCCCAGCAGATGACAGATGTTGGGGTAGGATTATGACCTTTCCTTTAGCACTTTCCCGCCTGTTACCATAGCCACTGAGCATCCGTATGTCCAGCCACTGGAGGTGCTTGCAGCAGTGCCTGAATCCTCCTGTGAACTAGAGTGGTAGAGGTCCATTCAAAGCCAGGAACAGCCCTAACACCTGCACCCGCCCAGCAGTGTGCACTGTCCAGCTTCACATGTGCATGTCACAGAAAGGAGGATAAAGCTGCTTAGCATATATCCAGGGATGGCTTTTTTTTTTTTTTGGTGGAACTGGGGATTAAACTCAGGCCCTTGTACTTGCCAGGGAAATGCTTATTCTATTGAACCATCTCCCTGGCCCCTGAGCATGGCATTTTTGATGTCTTATATGCCACCCAGAGCCAGTGGAGTCTCCAAGCAAGATCCACTTGGCATTTAGCCTGACATCTGAGGGGACCCAAGGGTGGGGGTCAGGCTCATGAGGGAGGAAGGCACAAGCACTGTGCCTGTGTTCTGGGCCAGTGCACCTGGCCTTGGTTCTTGTGGCCACACAAATTAACACCTAAGAGCTTAGCACTGGGGCCACCAAGCAGGCCAGGACCATACCCTACCTTCACTTGCTTCTGTAAGTAAAGCTCTACAGGATGCCATCGGCTCCCATTTATCTGTGCAGCATCCACAGCTCCTTCCTGACTACCACAGCATAGCAGTGGGCTGCAGCAGGGCTGAAGGGCCCCTGAAGCCTGAAAGGTTTATGACCTGACACTTCATAAGCAAATTTTGTCAACCCTTTCCCAGCATGTTAGGGATGTTGTATATGGAGTGCTGTAAAAAAATCTCCATGATACATCATTAAGAGGGAGAAGCAGCAGGCAGCATAGTGAATAATTTTCCATTTTTAGAAATAGCAAACCATTTATATCCACACACAGCTGTGTATACATATATACCTCTAGAAGCAATAGAGAACTCCAGAGATACTATACATTAAAAATCATTACTGTGGCTGCTGGAGGATGGGGCTGGTAAGACTTACTTTATATACATCTATCTCAACACTCGTTTTTATTGTGCAGTACTTTCTGCGTTAACCAATTCCAGAAAATAATGAAATGATAATGCATTTCAAATAGTACATCAAGGCTGAAGAGCTGAGATAAGGAAGATGGAGGAAAGAATCTCCCCTGCCATGTTTTCCTCACCTATTAAAGATGATGGAGCTATACTTTTTACCCAGGACCTTTTTTGTGTGTGAATAGTCTTCTCATAATAGGCCCTGAGGGGAGCCCTATGAAGAAAACTCAGGATTGCAGTCATATTTCAATGGAGAAAGGTTGCCAGTGAAACCCTTATGGCTGGCAGGCTCGGGGCAGTGACAGCACTGTTGATGCAAGTGCCTCCTGGGACAAAGGGGCCTTTGGGGGGGGGGGTGATCTAGAAGGGACAGACAGAGGCCACAGCTTCCCAGAAAGTCCCAGCACTCCACCCTGTTCTCACACTTGCCAGCCTGCATGAAGTGACTGTCTGCCCATTTGCCTTCTTTCAAGGATAGTTTAGAGCCATTTCTCAAAGTTCATACAGTCTCAGGTATTTGACCAATTTGCCAACCACCAACAAGCCACCAGTGAAACCTAAGAGACTGAGTTTTCACTTTAGCTGGTCTTTATGTTTCCAGATTTTTCTGCCCAACTGCCCTACTTTAACAGAACAGAGGCCACACCCTCCCCAGTTAATTACCAGAATCTTTGGAGCCTGGGCTAAGAAGTGGTCTTAAACTTCTCCAGGTGGTTCTAAAATGCAGCCTCCAGGGTTGAAAAGCCCAACTAATGAGGTGAAGGCAGATGCCAGGGTTGGAGTTCATCCAGTATGAATAGCACCTCAGCTACCTACTGGTGACCTGGCCCAGCTGTACTGAGAACCTCAGTTTCTACCCCTATGAGAGGGTGACACTGCCAATCACCTCCATGTCACATGGCTTGTGAGGCTGGGCCAGATGGCGTAGGTGAATAGCCTGCTCAATAAACAGACAGTGCTTGGAGCCTCTTAGCTGTCACCAGAAGCCCCCCCAACCCCCACCCCTCAGGCTGCAACAACTCACGGGCTTTGCTGTGGGGCTCCTGCATCCACAGCCCAGCTCCAGCTCAGCTTCATTGGCTTTCAGCCTCACTGCTGCCTCCATAGAAAGAGAGGTGCTCTGTTACCATGAATTCATATCTTACCTCAGAAGTCACCACATTGTAAAAAGCCGTGACCAAGCTACCCCGCTTGTAAATATCCCTTATGGCCTACATCTCCCCATCTTGGATGTTGCCTTTTCTATAAAATCTGCTGGGCATCTGCCCCTCTTGCTTTTAAATCTGCAGCTAAAGAGGAAGATATACCCCGTGGATCTGCTCAGAACAGGAGTGATGAGAACAGCGCTTGGCCCATGTGAGGCTGGAGCAATAGCTGTGGAGCAAATGAAATGGTGTGTGCATGGCACAGTTATACTCTCTCTTCATTGCAGTGTAGCAGCGTCCTTGCAGGCTGGAGAGGGCTTGCCCATGTCCTTGTGTGCAGTGACAGCTGCTCTCCTGTTGAGTAGGTGTTTGGAAGCTACTCTCAGTAATGTGCTCAGAGCAAGTAGCTTTTTCCACAGTGCTGTTAGGAGCTCCCTGATCATTCTCTTGGGTCAGTTCCACAAGAAGGCCTTGTATTGTATTTTTGTAACATATCTTTATGTAGGACTTTAAACACAGTCTTCTCCAAAGCACTTCTCTTCTTTGACTTTGAAATGTGCCTGTAAACAAGACAAAACAAGCCATGGTTAGTTCATTCTTTCATAGCCTTAAAATGGGGTCTGGAACAGTGGCCCCAAAAGCTATCTAGTTGGGCCTTTCCAGTACTTTCAGAAGACAAAATTTACATAACAATACAGATTTCCCATTTCTCCAACTCACACCCACCAGTCAGAGCTGGGTCATAGCTGTCTGCTCTCCTGTGATCACTCCTACTTACCCACCCACCTGACCCTTACCTTCCCATAGTTGCTGGCATTGGAACCCCAACCTAATCCTACTCTTCCTCCTATCTTACAGTGACATCACCCCTCCTGGAGAGCCTCTGAACAAGAACAACCGACCCAAAGTGGCTTCCCGCTTCCCCAAGTTGTCCCGTGGCCCCCCAAGGGAGACGCGTAATGTGGAGCCCCAGAGTGGTGACCTGTGACCTCAGAGGAATCCTGCACCCTGGCTGCTCTGTCTGGCATAGCCATGGCAGCTGGCGCCTGACGCCTTAGTGTGATGCCTGCATCCACCTGGTGAACCCCAGAGAGTTCACCTTCTTGCAGGCCATATGCCACCCCGATGCAACCCTGCTTGGTCTCAGAGCACCAGGTCCTGTCCATAGAGCAAGATGGCTCCTCTGGAACATGTGGTCACTACTCACCTAGGGCAGCAAAAGCTGTCCATCCCATTCCTGCAGCTTGGGACCAGCAGTAGGCTAGGCTCCCAGTTAGGCTGGGAACTCCTGGCTGAGATGTGCAACTCCAATGACTCTACAGCAAGGGGAGCAGAATGACCATTAGCCTTTCTTGCTCTTCTTTTTAATGTACAGTATTTGCCTCTCTATGACCCATGCACAAATGGAGGGACCTCGCTCCTTTCCATTTCACGCTGCACCATGGTTGGCTGGCACCCAGTCGCATTTCCACTGTGGACCTCACTGGCATCTCTCCGCCCGCAGACATTCCCCATGGCTTTGTGAAGGAGCCTTCAATGACATTTCTGTCCAGTTCTTAGTAAACTTCCCTGCCCTCCTTGCCTTTGGCCTCTGGAAGCACTGGCCATGTAGGAAGCCCAAGCAAGGCTTGTCAAGGGCTCGCAGGCAGGTGGAAACCCTGTCCCCTCTGAACATTGGTGGTGTTGGCCTCAGATCCTGAGGAGCTTGACTTGGGGAACCATTGCAGAAGGTTCCATGGTCCCTTAGGCTGTTAGACTCAGCTCCTATCCAATAGGTCATGTTTGTCCCCTCGAGTCACATTCACCATGTATCATCAGTCTCCCAACAAGCTCACAGTGGGTAGAATCCTGTCTCCCTATATTCCTCCTGCCTTAGGGTAGGGTGTCATAGTCTAGGGACCTCAGAGCCGGGAGAAGGGCGAGGACCACCATATGGCAGCCCGCACACCCCTTGGACCCACCTGGTCAGATGGTTTCATGGACCCCAGCTGGTGGGCGCTTTAATCTACAGAGTCATGGAACTGCTCCTACCCAGTCAAAAGCTTCCTGTATGGTTGAGTGCAGCTGGGAGGATTTACAGAATGGAGGACCATGATAGAAATCATGTGTGTTCATCTTTCCCAGTGGAGGGTAGAGGTGTAAAGAATTCTTTGCATGAGGTGATCATGAAAGCCACTGCAGTTTGTGCTGGAACTGCTCCAACTCATTGTTTGATATCTTGGTGAACCACCTGGTTAGCATGGAGCATTCCTAACCCAAGGAAAAGGGAAGAATCACTGGATGATGGGCATTTCCTGGTTCCTTAGTCACTAGAGGGAAACTTCTTCAGACAGGGGACACTCAGGTCACTGCCACATAGTCCCTCAGGGAAGCAGAGGAAGTGCCACAGGCTCCTTGGCCCCTCAGGCCAGATGAAGCAGAGTTAGCTTGCTGTTCCAATGGCTGGCTGTGGGGCACAGGCTCTCCCTGAGCGAGCTCTGCCTCTGCAGAACAATGTGTTCCTCTCCTAATCAGCTCAAGTAGCTGGCATTTGCGTTTGGGCCCCAAGCATTGATCGGGCTGCTGTGCCCTTGACTGAGAACACACAGCCTTCCTGAACCAAGCAGCCAGGCTCAGCCTGCCATCTGCAAGACTATCTCAGAACTGGCCTCTCGACAAGAGCTGTGCTGAAACCACTTCCCTGTTCTGTGTGCTCCACTAGGGAGGAGAACCCACTGTTCCTGGTGTCCCCCTTGGCCCAGGGTCCAGGTTAGGACCTAAAATACCTCCCTCAGCTTCTCCAGCTACCCCACCAGAAAACCCTGCTGACATTGTACACATGGATTTAAAGGAAAAAGAAAAAGAAAAAAAAAAAAAAAACCAAAGATACCAAGAGCTACAATCAACTCCACCTCCTTGCTTTATAAAGCTTAATTATTCATAGAAAACTTGCTGAGCCCTCCTACTATGCCGGATGGAAAAGCACATTCCCTGGGGCCCTGTGGGAATGCTCCAGCCAGCCACTAGCTGTCCTTCCTCTTGGATCTCCCAGAGGCCCCGGCATCACTCTCAGGCTGTGGGTTGTCTGCCCCTGTCACTTTACTTCCCAAGTGCTTGGCCTCTGCCCAATGTGCATGTATGTGACTCCTGTGGAGCTTTTGAAGCAGTGGCAAGTCTGTTGTGCCTGTAAAACAGCAGGAAGCCTAAAGCTGTTTACATCTGTCCACCTGATACCAGCAGGCCACAGTTAGAGGACACCACTCATTAGGCTCCAGGTTTGGGCCCCAGAGCAAGGAAACAGGAACAGACCCTCGCCCGTGGGTGCTACACAGGGCCACCTCTGGGGCTCACTTTCCTTACCCCAAACCAGCTCAGTAGCCTTGGTGGCTACCACATTGTCACTGAGTTCACAGGATGCTTTACTCACATGAGGACCTGGTCATGCCATTCCAGGCCTTGGCCCTGCCCCTCAGCTCCATCCACCTGTGCCACTTAGAGCCACTGGCCAACCTGTCGTACAGAGGCCAGGCCTGCACTCCAGAGGCCAGGTGCATACCCTCCTCCAAACCCACCTTTCATTGTCCAGCCCTTCCATACACACCCAGCCCCAGCCCGACCAGCTCTCCAGAAACTCTTCCAGCCCTGATGTGCAACCGGTGGCCAAGAAAGGGCTGGGTCAGTAACCCCTGGCCCTGGCCCAGCCCTGGCATGTCTGACTGTGTCCCCGAAAGGGTGACCTTGGGCCCAAGTCCCAACCCCAGTGGCAATGACTGTCTTGACTTCTTGGTGTCACTCCAAACGATGCCAGACGTGGGCCACCTCTGCAGCCTGGAGGCTCTGACCTGGCAGATGCGTGCTGTTTTCTGGAGATAGGCACCTCCTTACAAACAAGGTCTATTGTAATGAACATTTTTCAAAATATTGTACATTATGTTATTAAAACTAATGTTAAATATTTGCTGTTCAGATTGGCTTCTGTGCTAATTTTGCAGAACTGTAGCACTGTATATTTTATCTAACATTTCTGTGCCAAAAAGTTCATTTTACTGTTTCAGTAACACATGGTCTTGATTATGTTTCCGAAATAAAACTTCAGCTCCTGGATTGCTAAGAATGCGGGTTTAGCATCAGGCTCCTGCCTCTGCACAGCTGGACCCCAGGCTTTGGCCCCGGGGGGGGTCCCCTGTGCTGCAGTGCACCAGCAAGCTGTTTTCAGCACGAGCCGTCGTCGTGTGTCACGGGCCTGATCACGGTAGCTCCAGATTCATCGCGGATCCCTTATTTTTGTTCTTAAGCTCTAGCAACCAAGTTCAATGGGCTTCCTTATACCCACAGTTTTTACAGAAGTCAAAAAGGAAAAGGATTGGAGTTTCCTTGGAGAGGGCTGAGCTGCACTGCAGATGAGCATGTCCCCGCTGATCCCTTCTCTTCCTGCCTGCTTCTCCGTCCTGCCTGGGAGCCCCTGGCTGCTTGCAGCCCACCACCTCCCTCTCCCAACTGTCAGTAGCCACTCAGTTGCTTTTAGATCCATGCTTCAGGAAAGAGACCAGGACGTGTGGTGACGTGTTTATCATCATGTTGCTGACCCTCAAGAAAGGAGCCCAGAGGCATGGATTTTGAGAGCCAGGGAAGAAGATTGGCCCTTATCCTGGAAGTAAAGCTTTAGCCTCTGCAGGGGCCTTGGCTTCTCAGCCCTGGGATCAAGGAAGGCAGAGAGAGCACTGCGCCTTACTGGTGTGACCTGTGCTCTTGGAGAAGCCAGCCTTTCTAGCGTGCTGCTGGCCATGCTGAGCAGGGAGTCACCTGGGAGGACCGGGGAAGCTGTGCCAGAGCCCGAGTGGCAGGCGGGCAGGACCTGGCCAGCCACAGGTGCGACTGGACATGTAGTACCCTAACTACCCTCTTCTGTTAAGGTTTACATAATAGAATTTTTAAGCAAATATGTTTAATTTTCTAAAACCTCTTGTATTAAATTTTTCTTTTGGAATAAGCTGTGGTGATTTTGTTACAATCTGGTTGAGATAAACCTCTTTACAGTGACAAAATAAAATGGCAACATTTTATAAATTAGATGCTCAGTGCGCAGTCTCTCTCTTTGCCTTGATTCCACAACAGTTGGGGGTTTAGGTGGACTTTTAACATACATGGTACAAGGTAACTTCCTAAAAGCTCATTCCCTATCGTGTACAACAGTACTCCGACTAACAGCAATTTTGTTTGAATTAAATGAAACACAGATCCCATTTAGAGTTCTGTCATTGGATATATGAATTCCAAATTCCATCTTGCAAAACTACCTTTTCTGCTCCTATTCACTCACCACCTGGTCAATGCCAGGCGCTGGGCACAGGTAGGGAACAGGACAAAAAGTCCCCACCTCTCAGATTTACATTCAAGGTGAGGCTGATAGGCAGAGTGATTTGAGTCAACTCAGCTCCCAGATAGAGTGGAGTGAGCACAGCCAGAGACTCAGCCGCAGTGGGGAGGGACAGCGGGGCTGGCGGTGGGGCTTCTGTGCCGTGGGCTATGTGAGCAGACGAGGGTGCTTTGTGGTGTGCCTGGCCTTCTCCCACCAGGTTCTGCATCACCAGAATGGTCTCCAGATGTGGCCAGGTTTCCAGTAGGGTACTAGAGAACTTTGGACCGAGGGACTCTCTCTGCCAAAGTGACACAAACCTGAGACCAGAAAGGTAAGGGCTGTGCTGCCCTCCCCTGGGTAACTTACATTCACTTAAAATTGAGCAAGGTAATCTACATTTTAACCTAATCGTGATAACCAGAGTAGAAAACTATCATCAGGATTAGAATAAACCAGGGGTGGGGGAGACAGACTTCAGAGTAGTTGCATGCTGCTGGAGCCCCACACCAGGACCCCTGTGGCCTTGGCTCCTTCCTCTCCCCTTCTGCCCAGCAGTGTGCAAGCAGATCAGGTTGCTCAGCTTGAGGACAGAGAACCAACTGGGCCTGGGTCCCCATCTCCCCTTACTCCTCCCAGGCTCTGATGTGTACTGATCAAACTCATGTCCTCAGCCCTCCTCCGAGGCCTGGTGTCCCAGCCATTTCTATACACAGTGGCCTTGCAGGACAGACTCCCTGGCAGACCTTCCCCTACACTGCAGATGAGCATGTCCCTGCTGATCCCTTCTCTTCCTGCCTGCTTCTCTGTCCTGCCTGGGAGCCCCTGGCTGCTTGCAGCCCACCACCTCCCTCTCCCAACTGTCAGCAGCCACTCAGTTGCTTTTAGATCCATGCTTCAGGAAAGAGACCAGGACGTGTGACATGCCCGCCCCCAGCCCATTTTCTGCCTTTGTGCCCCACACCCACCATCCTGTAATGAGAAGTGACCCCAGGGTCTTTGCACTGAGTACATCCAGCCCTTTTTATTTTTGAGCCAGAGTTTCATTAAATCATTAAGATTACCTGGCTGGCTTGAACTAGAAATCCTGCCTCTGCTTCCCAAAGTGTGGGGAATTAGACATGCACTATCATAGTCAGGGTTTCCTATTTCATACCACCCACCTTCTTAAAATCACAGGCTTACATGTTAGAGACCTATCCCTGGTACACTTGTGTTAGGAGGTGATGCCTACTAAGAGGTACAGGTGCTGAGAGCATCTCCAGGGCAGGGTAGATATCTGGGGAGTGGCTTTGCCTCTTGCCCTTGCCCTTCTGCCCTGTGGCTGATGCAGCACGAGGACCTTCTCCAGCCACAAGCACATGGCTTTTCTCTCCCAAGAGCCATCTAGCACAGCCATCACTGTCCCAGTGTGGCCCTGCTCCAGGATGTGAACTGGGCCATCAGCTTCCCAGTCACTGGTGATGAGCACTCATTTGCTGCCCCCCACCTCTCCTTCCTGGGTGCTATCCCTGTGACACTTCTACTCCTTCCTGGTCCAGTAGCAGCTTCATCATTTCCAATGTTACCATGGCAACTATCCTCATACCCCTGAGACATGCAGTCTGTTCTCCCAGGACTGCCCTTCACCTTACTCCCTCCTGCCAGGCACTCTTCCAGCCCTGTCCACCTCCTCTGGCCTTGCTGGAGACCACCCAGTCCCGCATGAGCCACTATGTCCCCAGGGCTTCGCTTCAATGGCATTTCTGCCTCAGCTTCCCCTGGCAGGTCAGCCTTTGTTCCTTAACTCTCAAGGATGTATCCTCTCCCTCTGGATTGTCCTGCACTCCCTGCTGCCCACCAGAAACCATGCGAGCTATGTGTGCCCCTTAGACCATCTTCATAACCTTACTAAAAATACAAAAGAAATTAACTGTGAGCACTCATTTTGTTTAACCTGACACAGTCAAAATACTATTTTGCTATGCCATCCATGTTTTAAAACATTTAGACTTTTGGGTACTAAGTCAAACTCTGGTGCCTTTTTTCACACTTACTACACATCTTGATCAGGACCAAGCACATTTCCAGGGCTTGGTGGCCCAAATAATTGGAGGCTACTGTATGGGATAGCACAGCCACAGGGGCACTTTCCCCATCCCATGTGCCAGCCTCATGTGCAGCCGCCACGCCACCAGCCCTATGCAGCCCCATATGCACCATGGACTGCCAGCATGACCCCACTCTTGCCACCACCTTGCTCACCTATGCCTGGGAAAGACAATGTCGCTTTCCAGCAAAGCAAATATGATCCCATCCTTGCCCTGGGTAATGATTCTGTGTGACCCAAACCTGCTCAGATGAACCTCCCCACACCCCATAGACAGTCCCCCACCTGCCCGAATGCTGGAATCTCCTTGGGAGCTTCAGAAGCATCCCTATCTTGTCCCCATCCACAACCTCTTCCTGAATCTCAAGTCAGCTCCCCAGCCCTGCATGACCCACATGGTGGCCAGAGAAAGACAAGAAGGGGATGGGAAGGAGGAGCCGGCCTTTGTGGCAGAGCTGCTCTCTGGGCCCTCTGAGCTGTGCACTGATCCATAGTTCAACCCATTCCTAGGGATAGAGGCCCTTGTTTCTGCCACCACAGAGTCCCCAATTATGAGCATGGCTGTGAGGGGGACCAAGTTTGCACAGAGGAGCTTGTGCACGGCCATTTAGGATATAAACCTCCACAAGTGACCAAGGACATGTTTCATCACCCAGGTCATGGCAGGCCCTACCTTATACATTTTTGGGGCTTCCCTACCTCTCCTGGCATTTAGATTAATGGCAAACTCTGGTGTAGGACAAGGGCTGGGGTCAAATCCTGACTAACTTATTGGCTGCTGGTCCTCAGGTCAGGCTCTCTTGAGCTCATCTGGGTGAGGGACAGCTGGGCTCTGTGGGCTGTGAAGAGATTTACGGCAACCTCAGAATGACTGAGGTCGAGGGAGCTGAAGGATCGCACCTGACGCTGCACAGCATCATGAATCAGACTCAAGCAGGAAAAGCACATGTTTGAGGGGGCCTGTGTGCTTCCAGCTCCCCTCTGCTCTGCAGCTCAGGGAAGATGTGTCTTTTCCAGAAAGAACACCAGAGCTTACTCTCTCTGATACTCTGAACATCCTCACGTCTCTGCCAGCTGTCCCCTTGCCATGGTACAGCTGTTGTGTCTCCTTCTTCTAAGCAACGTTTTTCACTTGGGGGTCTTTATCTAATCGAGGAGTTCTATGGAGAAGCAAAGGGATGGGTCTGTGAAGTCCTACTTGCACAGGTTTTTGAATTTGTAAATCCCCAGTCACTGACTAGCAGCACATGAGCTGGACCTGCAGCTTGAGGAGGCCCCTGTCCCATGCAGAACACCTGCGGCATCCCCATCGCACTGCCCTGAGAGGGTCTTCATGGCAGCACCCTGCCCCACTAGGTCCAGAGTCCCACAGTCTCCATGCTTGCAGGCTTCAGTCTCAGCCCCTGGCCTCCTGTAAGTCACATGCTCTGCAGCCGGTACCTGAGCTCTGTCACCACACCCAAAGGGCCTGTTCAAGCCAGGTCGCTGCACGCCCCAGCTTCAACTCCTAGAAACACCTTCCCCACAGCCCAGGGATGCCATCCTGTGGGGCCACGAGAACCAGAGCAGCAGAGACCACAGCAGTAGACAGAAGCACATTCCTGAACACTGTCCCATTTGGGGAGTGGGATAGGAGCCCCCACATCACCTATCTCTTCTGCCCTCTATTTTCAGGCTCTGGCCCACACTTGCTTTTCCAATACACCTTTAGCCTTTCCTTCCTCCACACCCCTGAACCTTGCCCCCACCTTCCTCCCAGGACTCCTGGAGGCCAAGCCTTTGTCTACCCCTGCCCCTTCGCACACATCCATCTTCCTGCCTCCATACCTCCCTCATCCTTTGGGCTCCATTTCAGTCTCCCAGAGATGCCTGCCCAATTTCCTACCTCCCGACAAGTGTGTCATAAACACGGCAGCGTGATCTTTATTTTTAAGTTGGCTTATGTCATGGCAGCTGTCACTGTCATGTCACACAAGTATGTCCAGCGTGTGTTCAACCTGGGTAACCCACATGCAGCTCTAGACAACCAGTGATACAGCCATCCATGGTCATAAATTTTTAATGTTCTCGTGTGAGTTTTAGCAATATTGTGCATGAGTTACCCATATGACAACAATGAACACTGGGTCGGGAGGGCACGCTGCAGTGGACCCCACACACAGTGCTCTAGAAATCCGAGTGTATCAGATGTTACACATGCTTCCATGGCTTGCAGCATAAAACAGGCTTTCATGATAACAGTGTCTCAACCCACATCACCTGGGAAGATGGGCATTTATCATTATTAAGGAGACATAGAAGTGCTCTGATTTATTAAACTTGGGCTTGTGTTGTTCCATGACACAAGCTTAGTTTTTTTTACTTACATACATTAGCAATATATTTTCTATGCAGTCCAAGACAATTCCTCTTCACTGAACATAAGCCCAGGCTTGTGGGAGCTTGGACACCCTGCCCTAGAGCAAAGGGCCTGGTTGGTTTCTTCAGCATTGCTGGAGCACAGGTCACGCTCAGTAATGGCCTGCCAAGTGGATGACTGCTTAGTTGTCCTTTGTCCTACCTGCATGCAGGATGCTTCTCTGGACAGCTGTCCCCAGAGATGCCCGTCAAGCCCTCAAGCCTGAGCCTTGATGGTCCCAATAGCAAAAGCTAAGGCTTGCATTTCATGGCTTGCCACACCCAGCTCTTGCCTGGCCCAGGCAGGGGCTCCATGGATAGGGGTGACATGTCACTCTTCTCGGCCATGTCCACCATTAGACAGCTGCTCAGGTAGCTACAACTCCTGAGGCAGGCTTTGAACCATCGGCTGGGAGACGTGTCAGCCACAAAAGCATCCTTGACTTACAAGACCTCAGTTTCCCTCATCCAAGGGACATTCTATAAACTATCTCCCCTATAAACAGGGGTTCACAGAAGTAAAAATCTGGGAACCCCAAGTTCTGTGTTACCACAGAGGAGATCTCTGGGGCAGCTCCTCTGGTGGTACCTGGCCAAGGCTAGGAAGAGGAAGGCCCAAATTCAGCTCCACCCAAGCTGGAGGTGTTCTTATTCTGAGTAACACAATAGCTTTTTCATGCTTTGAAAAAGCCAGCATTTGCCTGTTCCACTTGAAATGAATTAGGCAGTTTTGAGTAGGTGGCTCTGCAAAGGGCCGTGGAAACACAGGGAGTGATTTCAATGCATTTCTGCGGTGCTCCAGCAAGATCTCAAAAGCGCCGTACCTTTTTCTTCCTGTGCCCATTGCTTCTGCAACCTGCACCTGTCTCTACATCTAGAGGTTCACAGATACCCCTGGTACTTCTGTCTTCCTCTGTTTAAAATCTCTTAAGGTCAAAGCCTCAAGGTCAGGCATGGGGCCCCTGTCTATACTCTCCTAGAGCATCTTACCCATTCCTTCAGTTCTGTCCATGCACTCCTGATACTTCACTGTACTGATCAGTGACCTCTTCTAGGTGAAGACCTGCATAGCCTCTGAAGCCAGCTGCAGCCCACCCAGCCCCCGAGGTGACCCTTAAACTCACTCTTCTATAGCCTCGCTGGGCTGGCTAGGGCCTCCACTTGGTCAAACCTTCTCCACTGGCTTCCCTCCTGCTATCCCCATCCTCCCCAGGCTGCCAAGGCCCCCGCCAGCCCTGTCTGCTTTGCTTCTGAGGCCTTCCTGGTGCAGGCAGCTTAGTGGACCCTGTCATTTAGATCCACCTTGAACTTCAGCGTGTAGTAAGGTCTTTGCAGCTGTGTTTTGGGTTTTATTCAAGGTGAACAATATAACACAGAACACATTTTATGATTATTTTATAACCACCCAAAGAATCTTGTACAAGACTGCAGGAAATCTGTCTACACACTAGAGACCAAAGAATCCAGCTGAGGACCTAGATTCTGATATGCTGCCTAAGTCCAGATGAAGACCCAGAGCTCATAACAATGACCAACTGGAGGCCTAGATGCCATGACAACATCTCATGCATATATGTTCACTGCACATATATGCACTGGAAAGACCCAAAGGTCAGTGGCAGACTCTACAGTGTTTATGCCAGTGGGACGAAGGATCTATGATAGCAAGCTGAGGGATCTGCTCTGGAGGCAGGAAGCAATGCTCAAGGTAAGGACCAAAGCTCCTTCCAAAAGTTCCTCAACCATCCTCAGCAACAGTGAGGTCCTGAGCTCCAACAGCAACCAAGTTCAACAGGAAACCCAGCATGACAAGGTCCTCCAACAGAGTAGCCCGAGAGAACCAGCCCCTTCCAGTGGCTCTGACAGGTTCTCCAAACAGCATTCCTAACAAGCTCTTCTCCAGTTCTGCCTCTTAGGCTGCTGGCAACAATCCTCAGCAGGTCTCACTCACCTACCACCATGCTAATTCAATTCAGCTGGGTGACGGCCAGTTGCTCACCACTTAACAATGAACTACAACAGGTGTGTGGCCCATAAGACCATGTTTCCACTGAGGATTCATTAGTTAGAATGGGCCCTAGGCCGAGTGACTGCTGTCACTAGGAGAGGACACAGATACAGAGAAGGCTGGATGAAGACAGAGCGACACAGCCACATGCTAAGGAAGGCAAAGATTGCCAGCAGCCACCGGACACGCAGGGTGCAGGCTCTACCGGCACCATGGGTGCAGGCTTCTGGCTGCAGAACTGTTGGAGAGTGAACCTCTGTTAGTTTAAAACTATGAATTCATAGTCATTTTTTACAGTACCTCCAGAGAGAAACAGACTGTCCAAACCCAGGTCCTTTGCTCTGGGTCACCACTGCCCCTCATGGCTTACACCAACAGCCTTCTATTTTTTTTTTCATTAATTTTATTGAAAAATAAAGAGCAATGAGACAGTTTTAAAACAAGTTTGTAGGATAATTAAAATAATTAATGCACTATATTGTTGTCTTCATAGTGGTTATTCATAGTACAAGATGCAGACCTGATATCTTATCAACACTATTAGTACAAACCTTTCTTCTCATTGAATTAAGAGAAAGTAGCTGTATATATGTCCTATTATATATATATATATATATATATATATATATATATATATATATATATGATCCTTTATTTATATCCCCCTTTCTTGGATATTCTATTGCCATTCAGATATTGTAGTTGTATGAATTCAGCAAAATAATCCAATATAGTCCAGTAGTCCATAATAGTAGTAGATTATCTGCAGAACTGGTAACGTCAGAAATTGGTGACTTAAGCCTTTTACAGCTCAGCATATTAATATGGCTTTACTTTTTATATCTTATTTTTATACTTTTCTGCTGGATGGTTAAAAACCAAGATAAAGCAAGACTATATAACAAAAAAATGTAACTTTTGTATGTGACAAGGTCAGTCAAATCCCCTCAGGATTTACCCTGAAACACAGTGCAGCAATTTGTAGATCCCTTGTCAGTGTCAGCCATGTGGGTGAGTCACAGCCATTGCATGACCAATTTGCTCTGTGTGAAAGCCTGAGTGAATGTTTTCTCTATAGGTGACTCTCCTTAGGCACATTCTACATTTTCTAATCTCCCTAATCAGAAAATTTGGCACACCACTGAGTTACAGGATGTTACAATACAGCTTCTCTCATGTCCTGAATCCTCACTGACCTTGAAGGGCTAGGGCCAAAATGTTGGCTATCCTTGTAACCCTTCTTTTTCTCTAATTTTTTGGTCTGCAAACTTAAGTTGTAAACCCTCCAGAGAAGAAGCTTAATGATATTCTTACCCTATAACGTAAACAGTTGAGCTTAACATCACTATCTGTCTGAATGTTAAAAGCCTTTAATTAGATTAGATAAAGTGTACTTTTGGGTGTGTTTGGAGGCGTCAGCATGGGGACTTAGATCTTCACCCTGGCCCCTTCCTCTCCAGCTATCTTTCCTTATGCCCTGCTCTCTGGCTGCCCTCACCCAAGCAGCTTGGCTCCAGCACCGCCTGTGCCATAGTGTTCCTGCTTGGAGCCAGGGTCCACCAACTAAACCCCCTTAAGCTGTGAGCCAAATGAAATCTTTCTTTAGGTAATGTCGGATATTTTGTCCCAGCAACAAGAAAGCTGACCAATGTACACTGCATCTCAGTGTCTCTCAAAGTAAAAACCAACATCTTTAAGAATGACCTGCCTATAAGATACCCAGTAGGCAGCTCCTGGTGGGCCCCTGACCTCCCTGTCAAGACTGTCCTGCTCTTTCTTCAGCTACACCATCTTAGAGCATCCTCACCCCAGGGCTTTGCTCAAGTGTCACCTTCTTGGCAAGGCCCACTTTGATCAATCTGACCAAGTGCTAGGGAGAATCCTAAGGGTCCTCAATGTCCTACAGTGAGCAGGACCTGAGAAACAGTGGGATGCAGCCCTGTGACTAGACGTGGTCAGGCTTTTACATGGAGCCAAATGGGCTTTGGCAGGTGAAATGAGGACTACAGGACAGCGAGCCTTGCATTAACCAAGAACATTGCTGGAGGGCCTGACTTCCATGTGGATCTAGACCTGGCTGGAAGGAGGCTAAGAACGCAAAGCACAGGAAGGACCTGACATCTTGGCACTGAGTTTGCAGATGGACAGGCTACATGGAAAGGAGAGCAGGTGGCTTCAAGGAGCCAGAGCAGCCCCCCTGTGACCAGCGAGGAAATGGACCTCATCCTTATGGCTGTGCAGCAGACTGCGTTCTGCCCATGATAAGAATGAGCCTGAAAGACTTTTTCCTGTGTCCTCTCAGTGAGAATGCTACCCAGCTAGAGCCTCAATTTTGTGCTGACACCTTAAACAGACTTTTACAGAAACAAGCTGATACACAGGAGCTGTTTGTGTCAGCATGTTCATGGTCATTGTTTTATGCAGCAGTTAGAAAATAAATACAAATTCGTTTTGTGTTAGACTCCTCTAGACCCCTCTAAAGCACAGAGCTCTTCTGTAGTCCAGACATCCCAGAAATAACTCAGATCCAGACCATGAGGAATGTTCACAAAGCACTGAGGCAGATGACCCAAAGGCAATGGGTGAAAGATCCAAGGAGACGCTTCGTAAGAGGGGACCTGTGAGTAGCCCCTCACCACATGAGAAGCATTGCAAGTTAGTAGTCATCAGGGAAATGCGGCGTAAACTGAAATGACACTCAGTGCCCACCAAAGCCCCAGGGGAAAGGGACACTAAGTCTGGCCAGGTGGTGAGGCATCTAGAGTCCTCATGCTGTGCTGGGGTAGCACCTGGGTGCCCATTCTCTTGAGGGCTGGTTGACCTGGCTGCTGAGTGAGATCCTGTGACCCCCTGGGTTCAGCTCCGGGGCATTTACTCAAGAGAAATTAGTGCACTTGTGGCAGCCCATGGCAGCCTGGTACTTTGAGGCTGGGGGCCTTGCCACCTTCCTAAATTTCCCCTCCCCACTTTCTGTCTTTGGTGGTTTCCTTACTTCTCTTCTCTCGGTGCCTTTGCATTTGCTACCATAGAAGCTGCTGTCCTAGAGCAGTGGCTCTCAAAACTAGAGAGTGAATTGGCCCCTCAAGGGATATTGCTAATGATTAGTAATGGTGTTGGCTTTTTGTGGTGCTAAGGATTGAACCTAGGGTTTTCTCACTAAGATATTCCTAGTCCTTTTATTTTGAGATAAGGTCCTAATAAATTACTAAGTTGCTCATTCTGGGCTTGAAAACTTATGATTCTCCTGCCTCAGCCTCCCAGGGCACTGGAGCTCCAGGCGTGCTCCTCCACATCTAGCTGGTGAGGGCTTCGATTATCACACCTGAGGGAGTCTGTCGTGGTCTGAGATGCTGCTATGTATGCTCGAAAGTGGAGGTCAGCCTTCTGCCATCTTCTGATTTAAAATGTCTGTGGTGTCAAATTAGAGGAAACCTACCCTATGTGTCCTCTCCTCCTAAAGCCTTTGCTAGAAGGTTGCTGTCCCCATGAGGCCCCCACCTCCTCTTACAACCATGCACGGCCTTTGGATGAGGGCTCCTGCCCACCTCCCCGCATTCTCTGTCACAGGCCCTAGACACTCTGCATGCCTTACCCACCTTCTCTCCTTAGCCGCACAGGCTGTTCCCTTCTGCAAGGCAGCGACTTCTGTATCTTTTCCTCCTAGCTTTCTAGTCCTTGAGCAGGGGCTTAACCCACATTGGTTGGATGGACAGATGGACAAGTACCAGACTCAGTGAGGGGGCAAATCGCAGGGGAGGTCTAGCACTGTGCCCAGCAATGCACTTGCTCTTTGTGTTGGTCAGCTTTGTGTTGCGAGACACCAGAGGCAGCCAGCTTTATAAGGAGAGAGGGTTTAGTTAGTCTACAATTTGAAGGGTTCAATGGCATGGTGCCCATGTTGGCTCAGCCTTCTCTTATGTCACTGTATGCTCATGGTAGCAGGAGTAAGCAAGTGACAACATCATACTCCAGAAGTGGAGAAAGGACATGTGAGGCCACCTGTCCTGTGGTTCCCTCAGCAGATTAAGGGGTCACAGTGAGCTCCCTCATGCCCCAGTGACACAAGGGCCTCCTGCACATTCTTCTGTCTCAGGGAACAACCTTTTTGTCACAAGGGACCTTGGAGTGGCTGGAGAGATAGCTCAACAGCATAATCACATGCCTGGCAATGTCAATCCCCAGTACTGGAAAAAAAGGAAAAAGAAAGCACAGGGGCCTCTGGGTAGACACAGACCACGTCCAAGCCATAGCACTCACCTATAATCCTGTGAAGGCACACAAAGGCCCGGAGTGTGGCTGAGAAAGTTCAGTGGCTGCACAGAGTCCCATGAAAGGGAAGATACTTCCTCCACCTGTCTGACCTGAGGGTGCTTCACCTTTAAGATCCAGTGTTTTTCTACAGAACAGGAAGTGAAGTTAGAGTTTCCAGACCGCTGGCCATGGTCCTCAAACCAACCAATCTGGGGTGAGAAGGAAACACAGAGGCAAAGGAACCACATGCTTCAGGAAGAAAATCATGGCAATATTCACATACGAATCCTTTGTCGCAGGCTAGAGGAAACTGTGCCGCTTAATGTGCTCTGAATACGCAAAGTTTCGATTTCCTTCCTGACTCCTTGAGCTGGAACTTTATCAGCAAAGCCTTACTGGTACCACTTTAGCTTTGCTGTAGAAGACTGGTGCTCCCTCCATAACTCTGCCCCAAAAGCCTTGGGAAGGCACTGGCTATGGTGGGAAGGGGGAAGTCTCTAGAACGGGGTGAGGCTGTGCCTTCAACTTCTCTTTGGCATGGTGCCCTAAACTTTCTCCATCACTTGTCCTTGGCAGCAAACTCTCAGCAAACTTGTAGTCTAACATTAAGTTTAGAAATGATGAAGTATTTTCTTTTATGCTGTTTGCATTACAAAACATGCCCATAGGGAAATTTTAAAATAATGAGATTTTCAAAAGCAGAACTTTTATTTAGATTTATATGTCTTCCCAATGAACTGCTGTATGTGCCCCCGGGGACGCATGGTGTCCACCGTGGCAGCCGTTGTACTAGGTGAGCTTGTAAGATTCCTCGCAGTTGCTGATGTACAAGTAATCTTGGCAAGTGTACTGCAAGTGAAAGGCTCCATCCCAGGAGGGCCCTACAGCTGCCGCCTGCCACACTTACCAACGTGGGCCTTGGAACAAGAGTGTGAGAATGGGATGAAAGGCTCCAGGACTACTTGCTTTCCATTTGTGGGTTCTGGACCTTTCTGTCACCTCTTTCTAGAGATTCCTACTACTGCCCTTGGGCAGGCTGTGTACCTGGGCTAAGGAAGCACATAGCAGGCTGCTTGGAGATGCTGAAACTTTTTCCAGTAGCCAGTCATGTGCTTCTAGAAGGCACTGCAGCAGTGCTATGGCTTGAGTGTCCCCAGTGGTCCACTGTGATTGGAAGCATGGCCCCAGGTGGCAGTGCTGGAAGATGGGCCTACTGGGAGGTACTTAGGTCCTTGGGGTATGTCCCCAGGAGGGCTACTGAGATGGCAGTATCTTTCCCAGAGGCTTTCTGGGTCAGTATAAGATCCTTTGTCCTTATCCTACCATCTTCCTAGAGTCCCCACCAAAGCCTGTGTCATGGAATGACTACTCTCAGAACTGGGCATAGCACATTTCTTCTCCAGCTGCCTGTGCTACTTTGTATTGCAAAGCTGACTGATAAAGGCAGAGGTGCTTCCAGCCTGCTATTCATTCTGCTCCCTTCCGTGACAGGACACCCAGTGTCTACGGGACAGATGTCCACTGAGGTCACAGACCGTTTCCTAGCTTCTTTGCACTTAAATGCTCCCACATCAACAGAAATAAGTGTGCCTTTTATGAGATATATCTTTAAGAAATATGGTGCCTGCCCCTCTCCCATTTTCTCTTTCCTAGTGAAGGAAATGTGATCATCAGGGTGTCATGTTGGGCCACGTGCTTGAGGAAATGCCTTCTGACACCAGAGCAAAGGGGCAACAAGAACCTGGGCTTTGAGGTTTTCATAGGCAGCTCTGCGTCTCGTACTCAGATGCCATTACTTGACGTCTCTTACTGATAGCTGAAACTATGCTAGTTACGCAGGCACTGAAAAGCCAGAGAAAACCCAGGGACAGTTCACCAGATCATGGGCTATGGGGTTGTGTGTGAGTACTCAGTACTTAGTACTCAATGTGCCAAGAGCTTGCAGACCTTCTGTCTCACCCAGCCAGAGGGGCGTCCCAGGAAGCAAAGTGCCTCACCCTGAGTGGCTCCAGCACAGCTGCTAAATTTTCATATGAGCCAAATTTGTGGGTGAATATTTCAGGAAGGTATAGTATGATTCCAAGATGAATTCCTTTTGGACAATTGAGATCAGTGACGATGAGTCAGAAGAAGGTGGTGTTTAACTGAAAAGCTATTGCGTGCCAGGCAGGGTGTTGAGCACTGAGTCTCTCACCTCTGTGGTCATTGCATTGATGGTGTGGTCAGTCCATCATCAAGCAGGAGCTCCCTGGAGCACTCACTCACCCACCACGTGAATCCTAATGTGAATTCTGTTGACAAATGTTTCTCCAAAGATAGCAAGTGACCACTAACACAGGCACAAGTGCTCAACATGGTTAGACCCTAGGGAAATGCAGACCAAAACCTGAGCATTTCAAAACAGCCAGAAGAGAGAATGTTAAACGTTCCCTGCCCAAAGAAACAATGTTAAAGGTGATGGATAAGCTAATTATCCAACACTTCCGTCTGTCTGTCTCTCTGTCTGTCTATCTATCTATCTTCATCATCATCATCATCATCATCATCATCATAGGTATCTATCATCTACCTATCTATTCAGCACAGTATCA
Organism: Ctenomys sociabilis; assembly: GCA_004027165.1. Taxonomy (NCBI): domain Eukaryota; kingdom Metazoa; phylum Chordata; class Mammalia; order Rodentia; family Ctenomyidae; genus Ctenomys; species Ctenomys sociabilis. Next base: position 90,947 of record PVKA01003009.1, read on the forward strand.
CACTGTTCCCTATAAACACATACAGCTATGTTCTGATTAAAAAGAAAATCAGAAAGAGATGCCTACCCACCAGAATAGTTGTAGCCAAAGAGAGCATCACAAATGTTGGTGGGGACATGGTGAAAAAACACTGGTGAGAATGGAAAATGGGGAAACTGCTCTGAAAACAGTCTAGTGGTGCTCCCAGAAGATAAAGGAAGTTGCTGAGGAGCCCGCTCCTCCACCTCAGCTGTCCTCGTGCATGACGCAGCCGAGCCTCTGTGAATGATGTAGCAGTGTTATTCATAACAAGCAAAGAGTATGGACCACCTTAATGTTTCTCAACTGATGAATTGGATAAATGGCCTGGGGTCCATCCACATAGTGGCTGCCACCCAGCCATAAAACAGAGCACCTATTCATGCGCCAATACACACAAACCTTGACCGTGGAAGTGAAGAAGCCAGACTCAAAAGTCACATGTCATAATTTCCTTTGTGCCCGATGTCCAGAACAGGAAAATTTTTTAAGAGGGAGAGATAAGTGGCTGTCAGAGGTAGACGGACAAGAGAGTGACTAATAATAGTTGTGGACTTCTTTTCGGGGTGATAAAAATGCTGAAAATATATTGTTGTGATGGTTGTACCATCATACGGTGATGCGAAAGAATTGCAGGACTAAAGCCGGGTGTGGTGGCGCATGCCTGTAATCCCAGCACTCGGGAGGCTGAGGCAGGAGGATTGTTGTGAGTTCTAGACCAGCCTGAGCTACAAAGTGAGCTTACAGCCAGTCTGAACTACATAGTAAGACCCTGAAAAAAAAAAAAAAAAAGAATTGCAGGACTGTACATTTCAGAGCATATGCAAGATGTCTAAAAAGGGAGTGAAGCAATGATGCATACGTGTGCTGTGGGATAGAGAAACCCTGAACACAGCGCCGAGCACAAGAAGCTGGCACCGAAGGCCGCGTCTGTTTCTGAGAGGCACCTGCTGATGAGCTGCACGTGTTCTGATTGGGCAGTGTCTGTGCCGCCTCACTATTAAATATTTTGAATTTCTAATAATACCAAAAATCTTAATTTCTAAGATGTGTCTGAAACATGCTCTCATTTTGTCTTGAAAAGCACATTAGGCTTGGGGTGTAGCTCAGTAAATCCTCAAGGTAGGGCTGGGGGAAAGAGGGAGAGAGAGGAAGAGGGAAAGAGAGAGAGTGTGTCTAAAGTCAATAACTTAAGTATCTTAGCGTTGTTACAAAATATGAGGTTAACATACAGAAGTCAACTTGGTTCTGTTAGACCAGCAAGGAACAGCTAAAAACCCAAACTACATACACAAAACTTCTATATTTAGTAGTGCCAGTGAAAAGACAGAAATATAGACCAATGTAAAGAAGAGAGTGCCCAGAAAGCACTGTCACATATAAGGTCAAATGGTTTTCAACAAGCAGCCAAGCTATTTTCAACAAAGGATCCTGGGAAAACTGGATGTCCACATCCACATAGGAATGCATCAATTTGGACTCTTCTTCACAAGATACACAAAAGCCAACTCAAAATAGACTCGAGACCTAAATGTAAGACCTAAAACACTAAGACTCCCTCAGGGTAGACACCCGGTGGCACTGCATTTGGCAGACATTTCTTGAATATGACACCAAAGGCAGAGGCAATACAGGCAGGTTAGAACTTCTTTTTAATGTACTTGGTTGTTACAGGGTCTCAGTATGCAGCTTGGACTCATAGCGATCCACCTGTTCTTCAGCCTCCCCAACACTGGTATTATAGACTGGGGACAGGGCTAGTGCAGCATACAGTGCTGGGGATTGAACCACAGTCCCTGCACTTGCCTAAGCAGGCACATTAGTCTGCTGAGCTATCTTGCTGTCCCCAAGAAGATTAGAACGTCTTGAAAATCAAGAACTTTGTGTGTCTAGGGCATTATCAACTGATCAGCAAAGCAACTCACAGAATCAAAAATGCCTGCAGACCATACCTGAGAAGGGATTCATAGCCAGAATATAGAAGGAATTCCAGGGGCTAGGGAGATGGCCCAGTAGAATAAGTGCTTCCCTGGCATGCAAAAGAGCCTGAGTTCAATCCCCAGTTCCACCAAAAAACAAAAAACAACAACAACAACAAAAGAAGGAATTCCAGAAACTCAACAGGCTAATTCAAAAATGGGCAAAAGACCTTAATAGACACTTCCCCATAAGGATATGTAGCAGGCCAATCAGCATGTGAAAAGGTGCCCAGTGCTATGCAACAAAGAAGTGAAAATCCAAGCCACCACCTGTCATCTCACTAAGACACCACTGTTGAAAATGAAAACAAGAACCCCTGGAGAGGCTGCAGAAAACCAAGAACCCTGTGCAGCATCATGGGACTATGATGTGTGGAAATGTGCAGCTGCTACAGAAAATAAAAATACATTACTGTATGACGTGGCAGTTCCGCTTCTGGGTGTTAATCCAGAAGAACTGAAAGCAGGATACAGGAAATATCTGCACACTCGTGTTCATAGCAGCATTATTCACTATAGTTGAAAACTTGGAAACAAGGGGTCAGGGAGATGGCTCAGTGGAATAAATGCTTCCCTAGTAAGCACAAGGGCATGAGTTCAATCCCTGGTTCTGCAAACAACAACAACAACAAAAACAAAAAGCATGGAAGCAACCCAAGAATCCACCCACAGCCACTTGGCTAAGCATGGAGTGTCACTCAATGTTATGGCTTATGTCTAGATGTCTCACCAAAGCCTCATGTGGCCACAAGTGGGGCTTTTGTGGCATGGCTGGATCTAGCAAGTGTGATACTGGGATGAAGGGTGTGTGATTCCTAAACTAGTCCACTGATGGTTTGGTGAAGCTCTGAGTATGGATAGTGAGAAGGCCACCCTGGGCTCACACCTACATAGTCTATGGGGGTGCAGCCTAAATAGAATATAAGGGATGATGGGCTGTTGGCATTGCTTGTTGCCGCCTCAATACTTTGCTGCTTCACTGCTTTTCTGCCTTCTTCCCACCATGAACTGTTCCTCCTCTGTGATACCTGTCTACGGTGTCAACCTGCCTTGGAGCCAGCCAGCTATGAACTGAAGCCTCTATAAACTGTGAGCTAAATAAATCTTTCCTTTAACTATTGTGTGTTGGGTATTTTGTCTCTGCAATAAGAAAAATAACAAAGACACTCATCCTGAAAAGAAGGGAAGGGCCAAGTAGCTCAGTGGATTAAAGTGCCTGTAAGCAGGCACAGGGGCCAGGGGTTCAATCCCTGGGCCTGCTATGCTGGCCCCACCCCCAGGGCATGCTGAGACCACAATTGAGACTGGGCATGGTGGTACATGCAGATAATCCCAGGTCGTGGGAGACTGTAAACAGGTAGATCACTACAAGTCTGATCTAGTAGACCTTGAACACTCTGTAGACCCTTTCCTAAAATACAGAAAAAAAAAGGGGGGAAATCCTGATGTGTGCTGCCTCCTGACTGAAGCTAAGGACATTATGCCAAGGAGAAACATGCCAAGCACAAGGAGGCAAGTGCTGGATGGTTGTGCCTGCACATGGGACTTGGAAGCCAGCACCATGATGGTGATGCCAAATGCACAGTTGCTAGGGCTGTGGGATGGAGAGCCGCTGAGTGGGCACAGAGCTTCCGCCTTACAAGATGAGCTGTAAGGTGGCGAGGGCTGCATAACATTATAAATGTACTTAATATTGCAGAGCTATACACTTGGAAGCAATTAAGATGATGAATGATGTGCTACATAGTTTAGCATAATTTTGTATTAAATATAAAAATCTTGCACATTGAAAACTAGAAACATTACTATAAGAAAACAATAGAAAGACACATCACATCTACAAAACCAGATAGAATTAAGCTATACACAAAGATTTAAATAATGCCCTTTGCAACAGGGATGGAACAGGAGATAATTTTACCAAAGGAAATATTTTGTATTGCCAGGGACCAAACTGTATGATCTCATTAAATGTAGACTCTCAAGAGTTGGTAGAAAAGAAGTAGCAGGCATAATCATGGTCGCCAGGCAACAAGGAAGTCTAGGTAAGGACTGAGGATAGGGTGCTCTAAGGGAACTAGGGTGTGGTTTTGTAGAAACTAAAATATCTCAAGTACACTGTTTTGGCTACAGATGACTGTGCTGTGTTACAGTATCGATGTCTAACTCACTACATTTCCAGTAGGTATAAGTTTCTGCCAAATAACCAGCATGTATATCAATAGCGATAGGTTTCACTGGATTTAAAAATTATGCAATAAATAATGCATCAAAACAAAAAAAAAAAAAAAGAAAGACACATCACATCAAGGACTGAAGAGCCAACATGGTAAATATACCCATTCTCCCTCAACTTGCCAATAGGTTTAACGGTACATCTATCAAAATTTCAGCACAATTTTTTTAAGAAATTGGTAAGCTAGGGGACCAGGGAGATAGCTCAGTAGAATAAGTGCTTGCCTGGCAAGTGCAGGGTCCTGAGTTCAATCCCCAGGACCATAAAAAAGAAGAAAGAAAAGAAATTGGTAGATGAATGCGCACTTCTCAGAGGACGAAATTAAAGAAGCAAATAAATATATGAAAAAATGCTCCACAGCACTAGCCATCCATGAAATGCAAGTTAAAAGAACACTGAGATACCATCTCACTCCAGAAAGAATGGCTATGATAAGGAAATCAACCAACAACAAATGCTGGAGAGGATGGGGGGAAAAGGGAACCCTTCTCACTGCTGGTGGGCATGTAGACTAGTACAAGCATTGTGGATGTCAGTGTGGAGACTCCTTAAAAAACTAGGACTGGAAATTCCATTCAAGCCAGCTATCCTCCTACTGGGAATTTTCCCGGAGGAACTGAAAACATCATATCACAGTGATATATGTGTACCTATGTTTATAGCAGCACAATTTGTGATAGACAAATCCTGGAAACAACCAAAATGCCCATCACATGAGCAATGGTTGAAAAAGATGTGATATTCTTATACAATGGAATTTTTCTCAGCTACAAAGAATGATAAACTTGAAGCATTAATATTGAAGTGGATGCCACTTAAACATATACTCATAAGTGAAATAAACCAGAGACACATGTGCAAATATCGTATAGTCTCCCTAGTATAAGAAATCAAAAGAAGAAATACAAATAGAAAGGTATAACACAACTAAAAGGAAAGTGAGAACCTGAGGATTGGACAATGAGGAGAGGGTAAGGAGAAATGCTGGGAAACAGGACAGAGACAAAGCCATACATTTATACACACAGGATGGGCAAGGCAAAGATTCCAAGGAAAATCAGAAAGTTTTTGAAAGTAGCCGTTAAATGGTAAGATTCTCAACCTGACTATCTATTATGTTGATACCTGTGAACCAAGCAACTGCCCTGAAGATAGCAATGTGTACTAGAAGGGGCATACTTGGAATGCCTGCCATTCTGGTCTGCTACACACATGCTTCCTGTCATGACATACCAATTATTACCATACCGTCTCACAAGTAAAAGTTTTTTTTGGGGGGTAAGAAATGAAAAAAAAAAAAGACACAAGGAAAAAAAATGTTACAGGACTGCTCTGCTACAAGGCTGTATATGGTTAGATTTCTAAATTTCTATGTAATAATATGTGTAGTACTATTTTTTTAAATTTTCTTCTTCATATTCTATAAGGACTTAAAGTTCAATATCTCAGTAATTGATGGAAAATTCCTGTTCCATGTTATGCCTATGATGTCTGATATTTAGACAGATAGTGAGGGTAAACCAAACTACATATGTTTTAGGGTAATAATCAGCTTCTCTTCTGGAGGGTTAACAACCTAAGTTTGCAGATCAAAAATTGGAGAAATGGAAGGGCTTCAAGGTCAGCCAACATTTGGGCCCTAGCCTTTCAAGGTCAGTAAAGCCTCAGGTCATAGGAAAACATGTACTGTAACATCCTTTAACTCAGTTGTGCCCCAAATTTTCTGATCAAGGAGATTATGGGGCCACAGAGGAATGTGATCAATGATGTATAGTGTGCCTAAGGAGAGTCACATGGAGAGGAAACTTTCTCTCAGGTTTTCACAGAGAGCAACTTGGTCAAGTAATTGCCATGACTCATCCACATGGCTGACACTGACAAAGGATCTACAAAGTGAGGTACAGGGTTACAGGATAAACCCTGAGGGGACTTGACTGACATTATCAGATACAAAAGTTACATTTCTTGTTATATAGGTCTTGCTTTATCTTGGTCTCAACCATCCAGCAGAAAAGTATAAAAATAAGGTATATAAAGTAAAGCCATAATAATATGCTGAGCTATAAATGGCTCTAGACAACAACTTCTGTGGATACTCACTACTATTGTGGACTCCTGGACTGTGTTGGAGTGTTTTGCTGAACTCCAGCAGCTATAATAATTGAATATCAGTGGAATAACCATTTATGCCAGGACTAAACAAAAAAGAGGATACAAAGGAAGGACCATTCTATATTTGTATATACAGAATAGTTAAATATGCAGCTACTTTCATGCAATTCTATGAGAAGAAAGATTTGCACTAATGGTGTTTGAACAAAAATGTCCTGTCTGCTTCTTGTACTATGGATAACCACTAGGAAGATAACAATGTAAAGAGTATTAATTATTGAAACTGTACTATAAATCAGCTTTTTAAAAAAGATAGGTATACAGCTTCATTCTCTTAATTCAATGAATAGAGGGATCTTCTCTAATAGTATTTGTAAATAGAATACCATGTCTGCACCTTGTACAACAAATAACCACTATGAAAACAATATGCAATGTATTAATTATTGAATCTATTCTACTAATCTGATTTGGAACTGTCTCATTGCTATTTGTTGTTCAATAAAATTATGGGGAAAAAAAGAAAAGAAATTGGTAAGCTAAAGTAAGGCTTATATGGAAATGCAAGGAATTTATAATAGAGAAGATAATTTTGGAACACTAGTAGGACTTTGACATAAAGAGAAAAATATACCAACGGAACACTTTAAGCATCCTTACTTTTTAAAAACCAATTAATTTTCAAAATAGTGCCAAAACTGTGAAGTGGTAAAATAACAATCTTTTCAATAAATTGTCCCAGAAAGAAACCAGACATTCGCCTACCCAAAAAGCACGTTACTCATGGGGTTTCACTCATAATACTAGGCCCAGGGCCATCCAGGATTGAACAGAAACCCTCAATATAGAAAGCTTGTCGAAAACAGACATGCAACCTCGTTTGAGCAAAGATTTCTTAGACAAGACACACAAAAAAGTTGTAAAACGTAATAAGGTGTCAAGATCAAAATAAAGGCTTGCACATAGCAATAGACACCACCACCCTCCCCACCCCCCCATGTGGGACAGGAAAGGGTGAGCTCCTGACTGGAAAAGAAATCGTGAAATATGCATGTGACAAAGGATTTGTGTGCATGATATGTGAGGCTGGGAAGTGTGACCCACGGACCCGAGGCCCCTCAGCAGCAAGCATACAGGAAGGGGCACCATGCAAGCATAGACGTCCTCCTCAGAGCTGGTTGCAGGAAAATGGTGCTTTTATGTTTTTCACTACAAGGACACCATCACATTAATTAGACACATCAGTGGAACTCGCCATGATGTTCTGTACATCTACATCATGCTCTGACTCAGAGATGGGGTCAAAGAGGCATGTGGTACTGCACAGCCCTTCTGCCATGTTCTACCCTGAGCAAGTCTCCGAAGCTGCTCTGTACTCCTTAGAGCCACTGCAAAGCTTCTCCCTGTCCCCAGGGCAACATTTGACAGAAAGAGGATCATCAGACACCATTTGCGGAGAGATGCCCTGTGGAGGAAGCCACACTAATCAGGAGGAGACAGAGAGAGAGAATGACCTGCCATCTGTTCTGCTGCATTGGGGAACAGAGAGGGACTAGGCTGGGGAGATACAGTGGTGAACCCATTGTAGTTGAAAGTTCAGCAGTCTTGAAGTCTGAGCTGAGGGACCCATAGGTCCTTGGCCATGTCCTTAGTGCATACAGATAAAATTTTAATGGTTCCTGCTCAGGTGACAGAGCAGGGACCTATTCCGTGATTGGCATTCATAGGAGTCCAAGGGAGGGACATTCCTGGCAGGGCATGTGACCTGTTGGCAGTAGGGCAGGCCAGGGGAAGGGACAAATATGAGGAAGCTTGGCCAGGCTGGATGGATTGAGAATGGGGGTCCCCCATATTCTAAGACATTAGGGGCAGAAGTGATGTGGGAGCTTACCTGCTCCTTAAAAGCAAGTCATTTCATCTGCAGGTGTCATAGAGGAGAGTGAGGAATCTAGAGTTCAAACAGCTGAAAAGGCCAAAGCGAGTCAGCACACCAGGCTGGGCTCGCATCCTGTGGTGTTCACTGCATACACAAGCAGAGTTGAGTTTCCTGGGAGCAGGTATAGATCCCAGCTCTGGGGCCGCTGTGTGCCTGCTGCACCACATTTGTCCAGAGCCCACACGAGCAAACCTGTTGCCCGTTTGGTCACCTGAGTGAACCTTCTTCAGATTTGACTAGACTAGTGGGTGACAGCCTGGCTCCCAGCCTGGGAAGAAGCTGTCACTCTAAGCCAGGGGCCAACAAACTTCCTATGAAGGGGCTCATAAATATCTTAGGCTCAGTGGGGCAATTAGATCCTTGCAACTATCAGAGTCTGCTGAGTTTCCGTTCACCTTTTCTTACACAGCAGGTGGCAAGCTGGACTTGCTGACCTGACCTGACACGCTGAAGAATTTACTGGCACCCAGCATGGCGGTGGAGTAGGGACTGGATCTCAGAGGAGGAGGGTGGTATCCTCTTCCTGCTCCTTCCTATAGGGAGCAGGGAAGGGAGGGAGGGAGAGCAAGGAGGCTCGCTCTGTGCTGAAGAATGACTATATTTATGTCTAACTTCCTATCTCCTTACTGTATGCCCAGAGCCTTATGTTTGTTAGTGATAACACTTAGTACAACTCTAAGAGGAATGAAGTTTTAGCCCCATTCTCCAGAGGAGGCTGAGAAACTGAGGAGCCAAAGACTATGCAGCCAGCAATTAGGCCCTGAAGTTTTGGTGTCTTCAGCCCAGGTAAGAATTTCACAGAATCACAAAATGAGAAATAAAGGTATTGTGAATTTCCAAAATCCATGGACTGGGATCTTGAATCAATCTCATGTACGTCTGAAGGGCTCATGGGACCTGAACTGATTCAGGTTCAGCATAGCTAAGCTCAGGTTATAAAACTGACCGGAGAGGCTTCTCTGAATGACCCAGGAAGACAAAGCCCGGGGAACTACTGCCTCCATTTCTACCTCTTCTCTATGCTGCAGAATACCAGAGGTTGAAGCTTTGAGCCTTGGGTGTGCACAGGTAATTTGCAAATAAGATGACAAGATCAAGCCAGAGAAAAGGGAAAAAGCAGAGAAAGAGAGACATTTGTCCTGCTCCTAGAGAGAAAGAGATAATTAAGTCAGTGTCACTGATCTATTGATCTCACACACTCAGATATCTTTGCCACTCAGGTGCAATGACAGAGACCAAGACCCAGACAGGGATCTTGTTCACCTCCAGCACCATCTCCGCAGTCCACAAGCACTCTCCCAGCAGCCACTGTCATTATCCTATCAAGCCACCCAAGAGGAGAACTTCCAGCGGCATCATGCTGAGGTTCAAGGGTGTGGCCTCGCCTCTGCTTTAGCCTTGGGTGTACATGCTCATTTTTAACAAGGAATTCTTTTAAAACTAGCAATAAAACTAAAACTTGGCACAAAGAAAAATTATGAGTCCTTCTGACAAGAGATTTTTATGAATTGAATGATAAACTATACTTGTGAAAGAGGAGAATTTATCCCTTAAAAACCTAGTAACAGTCTTCATAGAATCTGACAGTCTTGTTCTAAAATTCAGACACATAGCCAGAACAATTTTAGGACAAGAAAAAAGGGGAATGTGTCCCAACTGTTAGCCAAAATGTGTTATGTGGCAGTACAACAATAAATGGGTGAAAGGAGAAACAAATCAAGGTAAAAATGCACAGCTCATATTCCAAAGGGGGCATTCCACAAGAGCAGGAAAAGGAAGCATCTTTCTTTTATTTTGTTCTTCAAGTTACTTACTTGGAGTGAGACCACCCGGGGCCGCCAGATTCTGAAGCAACCCAGAGAGCAGGCCCAATGTAGAACCCTCCAGCAGAACTCGCTGCAAAGAAGCTACAGGCAAGACCCACCCAGCTGATTCAGAAGCAGAACATCTTGCCAGAGTGACACAAAGGGTTCACCTGCAAGGCTGCAGCAGGAAGAAGTGGAGCACAGCGGCCAGACCCAAGCCACACCCACCTGGAGAAGTCTGAACTTCCTAGATCCAGACCTGGTGCTAAAGTAATAACTCTATCTAAGCTCTACACCAAAGGTCAAAAGTCAGTGGTATACAAAATGACAAAGAGAAGGAACAAAAAGCAGTCTCAGGCCCTGAGTCCACCCAGCACAAATGCAGAAGACACTAGCATAGAGGAAATTGGAATTCACAACCCCTGAAATCTCTGAAATAATAGCACTGGAAGTAAAGAAACAACTGCAGAAAGGTATAGAGGAAATCAGATCAAAAATAATTTCTGAAGTAAAAAAAAAATAGCAATAACTATAATCAAAGAAGTACTAAGTGCTTCCAAAGAATACACTGATAAAAGAAAATAGAACAGAATATAAAAATAATGAAACCTCTGAATAAGCAATGTAGGAAACAAATAGAATGTATGAAACACACTCAAAGACATATACAGGAAATTAAAACCTCAATCACAAGCTGGCAAATCTGTCTGAATGAATGTGAAAATAGACTGTCAGACCTTAAAGACACCATTGCAGCTAGTGAAAAAATAACCAAAGATCTCTTAAAAACAACTAGGATGCAGGAAAAAATAATTCAACACCTGCAAGATGATGCAAAGATGAACAATGTGAGACTAATAGGCATCAATGAGAAGGAAGGAGTCAATACAAATGATATAAAAAGAATATGGGCAGAAGTAATAGCAGAAAACTTCCCAAACATGGGGCAATGATCTGACATTCAGTAAACGAAGCATATAGAACTCCAAATAACATAAACCCAATTAAAACACTCTCATACATAGAATAATCAAGATCCCAGAAATTCAGCACAGGAACAGTATACTAAAAGCTACTAAAGAAAAGAAACAGATCACATTTAAAGGAAAGCCCATCAGAATAATGGCAGATTTCTTTTCATAAACTATCATGTCAAGAAGAGCATGGAGCAAAGTACCTCAAGTCTTGCAAGAAAACAAATTCCAACCCAGACTGATACACTCTGCAAAATTATACTTGTCTCTTTCAAGGATAATGGAAAAGTAAAATACTCCCATGACAAAGAACAACTTAAGAATTTCATGATGACAAAGCCATGCCTACACAGAATACTAAATGATGTCCTAGAGAGGGAGCAAAATGATCACAACTCCATGAACAAGAATGGAAAGAACCCACCAAATAGGGCAAACAACTGAACACAGGAAACAGAATTATTCTTTTGTGTACAGCAGCAAATTATTTCCATCAGCACACTCTACAAATGGGCTTCTCTTGTACCCTATGGGTCATGATTCCATATCGGTCTACAAGGTGGATTTCAAGGAAATAGCTGTAGCTCAGTCCCACAAGTGACACCTGTATAACTAGAAAATATTTTACTTTTAGTTTCAAAGATATGTTTGCTAAGTATAAAATTCAAACAGGGTAGATTTTTTTTTCCTTTCAGTCCTTTAACTAGTCTAGTTTCTTACACACTTGGTCCTTTTATTTCTTTCAATGTGGAGTAAGATGCTATTTAATTTTGTTCTTCCATTGCTAATATTTTTATGTATATACTTTAATCATTTTTTTCTTTATAATAAGTTTTGGACAATTTCATTTTAGTGTATCTTGGTATGATTTTATTTAAATTTCTTGTGCAAAAGGTTCGTTTTTCTTGGAAATGTGGCATTATATAACTAAATTCAGAAATTTTTAATCTTTAAATATTTATTGCCTAGTCCTTTCTACTTTGAGAATTCTAACTATATATATGACTTTAAAAAAGGAGCAGTTAATGCTTATAATTTTTGTCTTTAGTCTTATTTTTTTCCTCTCTTGAATTTCTTATAACTTCTTAGTTATTGTTTTTTTAAACAAAACTTATATGTTTATATCTGGTAATCTGAAAAACTAATTTGCACTTAGCATCATGTAACACAGCAACCACTTTTGAATTCCTATTACTTTATTTAGTGAAATCTTGTATCATGTATAATGATGTTTTCTTCTATCACTATTTTGTATTCTTTAATAATAATAAGTACAAAAAAGTTACTTACAAGAGAGAGAATATGTGACACTTGCCTTTCTGTGTCTGATTTATTTTATGTAGCATTATGGTCTGGGGTGTATGCATTGTCCTACAATTAAAAGAGAGAGGGAAAGGAAGGTAGACTCAGTGGCAATGAGAGGGGGCTGTGGGTGCAGGGGGGGCAGCTGTGAGAAGAGACTAAGAAACCAAGAGACTAACATGTATATGTTCCAGTTCCCCAAGATAACTATAGTTACTATGTATTGCAAACATATACCAATAATAAAAGACAACACAAACAGTGTTTGAATAGTTGGCTGCGGATTGGGCCAAGTTGGAACCCGATGTGATTACAAATTTTAACCAAAACTACTGGGGTACTGAAGACCTCATAAATGAGATTTTTTAAGAAGCCATAATTGAAAAGTCCAATTAGTCTGATCATATCAAATTCTTAAGAGTCTACATACAAATGGAATATGAAAACATTACAAGACAAGCAACACCCAGAAGATAGCTGTAACACATAACGTAATTGTCCCACATATATATTTTAAGGAAGAAAACCCTCTTGATACTGGTTTTCAGAAAACTGACTGAGAGGAAATGGGCAGAAGTTATGTTAGGAATGAACAATGCCTATAGAAAAGGAAGTAAAAATACCTGCTGACCACATGAAAGGGCATCCGGTCTCATTGCAAATCAGGATTGCAAACTAGTGAAGTTGCATTTTTGGTGTTTTGTTTTGTTTTGTTTTTAGTACAGGGTCTACAGAGTATCACTACACAGATCAGACTCATAGTGCTTCTCCTGTTGTCAGCCTCCCAAGAGCTGGGATTATAGGTGCGCGCCACCTCTCCAGTCTCGTCCCCATCTCAGCGTGCCCTGAGGGTGGGCCCAGCCCTGCAAGCTGGGGATCAAATCCTGGTCTCTGCACTTTCCTAAGCAGACGCTTTAGTCCCTGAGCTATTTGGCCAGCCCATGTTTTTATCCATTAAATCTCAAAAACCTTTACCAGGACCATGCATCTCTTGTTTTCTTTTTTCATATTTTATGGAAGGGTCTGTCTACAAGATGTTCAGGGTCTCACTACTAGATTGAACTCATAGTATTCACCAGTTTACAGCCTCCCAAGAACTGGAGTTATAGGTACACGCCACCATGCCCAGTCTAGGACCATGCATCTTTAAACATTGCTTGTGGTAAATTGCTGTAACCATTTTGTAGACTATTTTGGCAATAAAACCTGTGCAGGCTGTAGGATGGAGCAATTGTACTTGTCAGTATCTGCCTGTCTGAAGCATTTACCAGTGTCAATGACAGAGGCCTGACCGGGTGTTTGGTACTGTGCTGTGGATCACGCAACAATGCAGATGCCCACCAGTGGGGTGTTGGGAGCCTCTGATGAGGCAGGGCCGTGGGGTACTGAGCAGTGGTGAGAAGAAAGGCTATTTGTCTAAGTAGACATGACAGTTCCAAGACACCAGTGGCTAAAAGAAAGCAAAATATGGACATCACACTCCTGCTTGTATCTAAAGCAGAACAGTACTCCTGAAGGCACCATCAATACATGGAAAAGGGTCCCACTTCACCATAATAAAGACCACTCTCGAGAGGGGGGAAGGGAGGTCCAGCCTGGGGCCACTGCTGCTAGTGGGCAGAGAAGCGTTAGCCTCACAATCTTTTAAAAACTGAGACAGGGGCCAGGGAGATGGCTCCGTGGAATAAGCACTTCCCTGGCAAGCGCAAGGGTCTGAGTTCAATTCCTAGTTCCCCTCAAAAAAATAAAAATAGAAAATGAAAACTGAGACAAAGTGCACAACTATCTAACTCAAACCTGATTTAAAATAAAAAGCTGTTATTTTTGAAAGAAGTTTCTCCTGAGTTGGAAGAAACCAATATCACATCGTCAGAGCATGAATGAAATCACAGTGAAAAGGAAACCATAGAACCACACGGTTCTTCGACATGAGATTCCTGCCATAACCGATCATGTGAAAACTTTCAACGTTATCATATCAAATAGCAAGCAAAATCTGAAAGGTAGACACATCTAAAACAGCTATAAGAAAGAGTTTCAAAGGCAATGTGAAAAAACAAATCTTTGATAGAAAAACAGATATAAACAATTCTCAGAATTTAGGGGAGGTTTATTTTTTTGGTTTTGGTGGCGAGGACTGAACCCAGGCCTTCCAGCTTGCTAATCAAGCATTCTAAAAAAAATAATAATAATAATAATAATAGTAATAATCAAGCATTCTACTGCTGAGCCAAATCCCCAACCTCCAGTTCTCAGAATTGTGACATAAACATTTCCCAGAAGTATAAGCCAGAACACTAAAAAAAAAATCTGACTTTACAAAAAAGTGAAAATGGGGGGGGGGAACTTAAGTGAATGAGAAACCTTTTGATCATTTTCAGCTACCAAATTGACCCAAACTAAAAATAGCAGTGGTATAGGATAGATATCCAGAGCCCAGCTACCCCAAGGAAATTCATGCAAGCCATTTTCAAAAATCCACATTAGTATAAAGAGAAACAGGGAAAATGCTAATTCTATGCCTTCCAAGGTGTTGCGGGTACATCATTTTGATGCACTGTAATAACAGACAAATCCCTTTCTGTGGAGGAGGACTATTTGGAAACTCACTGTGTATTTTATGCTCCCAGCACATCTTACGCCAAATGCATAACTCCACTGGAGAACAGCAGATTTGCACACCCAGGCTGTTTTGAACAAATTTGTAAGCTTTCCAGTAACTAAGCCAAGTATCAGGTCTTAAAATCTGAGACTTGAACAGTAAGGAAAATTCAAGCCCTGGTTCCTCAGTCACGATGTCCATGTCGGGGCTTGAAAGCTGTGTGTGGCTGGTGGCTGCTGTCCTGAGTGACAGGAGTCTAGAGTAAGTCACCTAAGTAGGCCATGACCCTGGGCAAGGCAGCCCTTGGGGCCCAGTGGCTCTGTTCTGTGCTCACTCACGCTCCCAGACTCACCCTTGTTCCCATCCACGGTGCCCTCCAGCCCTTGCAAGGAACCTTCTCTCCATCCTCTTGTCCTGCTGTGATTTGTCCCATGAGGGCCACACCCAGTCCTTAATCAACTGCAGCATCATGAGTTCCTGCACCATATATGGTAAGTGAGGATAGGGAAGTGAGGTCAATGGTAATAAAGAGCAGTTGGGTCTACGCACGAGTCCACAGCATGCCAGATGCTTTGCCTTCTGTGTTACAAGCCAGAAGAGGGGGCCTAGAGACAGCAAGTGATGCCTTAGGAAGTGGCAGATCTGCTTGCCATTGGAACCAGAACTGGCCCGCTGGCCACACACGCCTGCACTCTGCCTGCCCTGGACCTCTGTCCCAAGGCAGTGGCCAGTGTGCCCAGGCTGCATTAGTGCCACACTAACTGCCTGAGGACACATCCTGTACAAGGCTGCAATGCTCCCAAGGCTGGCCCACCGAGAGCATGGTTCATGCCAAAAACGCAAGCCACGAGCATGTCTGAGGGCACAAAGCAGGTGAACAGCAGTTGGTACTCTGCTTGAGTTTACTCCGAATGCCCAAGCCTCCCCACCTGGTGGACGTGAGTGACATGCTGGAAACCGCCAAGCCTGGGCACTGCAATGAGCAGGCCAGACACGACCCCAGGCCCGGGCACTCAGTCCAAGGAGGTGACTCTGTTTCCCCATCCCCAGTTCCCATGTACTGCCTCTCTCATCTGTCCCTGCCCCACCACAGATAGGGGAACCATGTGACCCATGTAGGGGCAGTCACGGGTGTCACCTCCTGGTTGAAGCATCTACCCAGGCCATGTGCTGACCAGGTGGGACCAGCCTGGGTCCTGAGTCACCACAGGGAGGACAGCTGGACTCCCAGAGCCTATGTGGGCAGTGCCATTGAGATGCTAACGGGACTTTTGGTGCAGCCCAGCCAGACACATCCTGAGTCCCACAGGGGACCTCTCTTCCAAATGCCACGCACAATTGTAAGCTCTAATTTAAAGCAAAGGCCCAGAGCTGGATGGCCTTGAAGGAGAGTAAGCCTAGTGGTAGAAGATGGGAGCCAGGAGGGGACAGGTAGTGATGATGGGCAGGAACACTCACTCAGCACTTCCTGGCATGAAATGCTCACCACACCTGCAACCAAGGCTGCTCTCTGGGCTCAGGTGACAAGGACTTTGGCCCAGAGGAAGCTGTCTCTTTTTCAAGAACTCAGCAGGTGCTAAGCTGTACTGTGTGCTGGGTGGGCAGAGGTGAGGGACACCAGGTAGGACGTCCCAGGAAAGCACAGGGACAAGGAGCCCATACCAAGGAGGGCGGCAAGCTGGAGAACCCCCAGGCGGGATGGTGGCTGTCAGAGGCTCAGGGCTCTGGATGTCAGAAGTGAACAGAATCTCAGGAGGTCTGCGGCAGGAGCAGCACCTGCACCTCAGGCTTCCAGAGGGATGCACCAGCATTGCCTGTACCCCGGAAGTCCTATAATGGTCAGAGATGCTCTTGTTGCCACGGCAGAGGCAGGGGCAGCTGCCAGCACCCAGGGGGAGAGAAAGCAGGGATGCTGCTCACTGCCCCGCAATACAGAAAGCAATCGGAGCCCATCCAGCCCCGAATGTCCTTAGTGCAGAAGTGGAAGAATCACGCTTTCAGGGCTTGCGAGAGATTGGACCACAGGAGCAAAGGCAGCTGCAAGGAGCCCAGCTTGGCCACTGAAGAGCCTAGGCGAGGGATGGCATGAATGAGGAGAGGCTCGAGAGAATTTGATCGGGGTGCTCTCAAAAGAGACAGTGAGCTGAATTTCTCAAGGGTCAGAGGTGGAATCTGGGAAAAAAACAAGGGAACACCAGAGTTTCTGATCAGAACAATAGAAGACAGCACCGCATGCAGCAAACGCTAACCAAGCACTTACTGTGGCCCTCACATTGCATCAGGGACGGGGCTATTAAGGGGGAAGCACTTCATTAGCGCTTAGCCTTGGAAGGACGCTTACCAGCAAGCTGATAACTCCCACCAGGAGTTTCACGTGAACCCTCTGAAGAGGATAAGGGATTGACCCGCCCAGAGAAGTGCTTCACCCTGGGCAGCCTGCTGGCTTCCCTGAACCACTATCACACAAGATCTGGGGTGACATCACAGGGGGGCTCAACCCAAGGCCTGGAGGGGCAATGGGTGCAGCTGGTGTGCAGAGCTGAACGATGACCAGTGTAGCTGAAAAGGAGCCAAACTGGGCAGATAGACCGAGGTCCCCAAAATCAAGGGGTCTTCTGGCTGTGCACTTGTGTGCATGCATGTGTGTGTGTGCGTGTATCTGTGCATGTGTGTGTTACCAGGAACTGAATCCAGGGCCTTTGCACTGACCTGCATTGCCTGCCTTTATTTTGAAACAGAGGTTGAGTAAGTTGCTTAGGAGGGATTTGAACTTGCAGTCCTCCTGCCTCAGCCTGCTGCAGTATAGGGACTTGCTTGCAGGTAGGTACCACCACACCCAACTAGGAGTTTAAATTTTATTTCCCATGCAACTGGCTATCATTATGTCAGCAGGACACAGCAGTCTGATCACAGCTTCTTGCCTCAGCTGCCACAGGGGAAGGGAATCCAGGGGGCAGGAAGAATAAGGAATACTCACGGGAGATTCACCAGAGGTCAGGAGAAACGGGAGGTTCATCAGAGGTCAGGAGAGAGGCACTCTTTCTGTCCCAGAATCTGGGACTCTGTGTCAAGCTGGAACAGAAGAGAACAGACAGACTCCAACCCAGGTCCTGAGCTGTGAGCTGAGCCACATCCTTGCTGGCGTCCCAGGCTGTCTGGACAGCAGCCACCAAGCCTCCCATTGCACCCTCCCAGGGAGCAGCAGCTTGGAGGTGAGTGGCCTGGGTGTGCAGACTGCCCTGCAAGGGGCCCCTGTCAGTCCCTCGAGTAGCCACCTGCTGGCAACCTGCCAGCAGGTAAATTGGACCTCCACAATATGGGGTGCATGCCGTGTGTCTGGGACAAGGCACTAACTTCTGTGCTCTGGCTTCCTTCTGTAGAGGATGGCAGTCCCTGACACAGAAGTGCCCAGCTGTGTCAGGGCAGCTGCCTCTGTCACCAGGATATGCCCGTGTGGAGATGCCAGCTGGTAATAGGTATACAGTGCACATTTGCAGCGAAGAAATATGAGGCAGGCAGGTCTGCACCTACAGAAGGTGACACTCCAGTTGGGCCTTCTATCAGGAACCCGGGCAGCACAGATAGATAGAGCCTGTTTCCTCATCAACGAAGTGGGAACAATACAGCAGCTACCTCGAGGCCTAATGGTCACTCCAGGAGAGGCTGCAAGGAGATATTTAACTCCATGCTGGGCTGCCAGTAAGAGTCCAGAGGAGGATGAAAGAAAGGAAAGACACTTTGCACACGGAAGTGTTAATCCACACCCCATAACGTACTGCTCTACTCTGGTTGCGTGGCCTGGGTGTGCAGTGCGTCTTGGACTCGCCTAGAGCCACCCCACAGTGTCAGTGCCAGCTGGAGCAAGGCCAGCTCTGTGGGTGTGTAACCCACAGTCACACTGTGTTCTGCTCTCGCAAGGGTGTGGGCTTGGTTTATGCTCTGCTGTTGCATTCACTCATTTGTTTATTCATTCATCACTCACTCATTCATGTCTTTATTTAAAGTTTCACAAAGTTTCCCAGGCTGGCCTTGAACTCAGCCTCCAACGTGCTGGGATACTGCTACCATATCAAGATCTTTCAGCTTGAAGGAGGACCTGCTAAGGCCATTCAAGGCCTGCCTGGGAGCTGGCGATGCAGATCCTTATAGTGCACCTGAAACCTACTACTTACAAAACTGGCGGGTGGGGCCCGCCATCCAGCTTTAATTCCAGATAAAATGTCCTTGTGCAGGCTCAGGCCATGGAGGAGGGGCATCAAAAGTGTGTTCTTCTGCCCACTGCTCCAGAGGCAAACTCTCCATGAGGCTGGTGCTTACCTTCAGCCCCCTTCTACCTTGTCAGGGCCTCTTCCAAACTAGACGCCAATCTGACACTACCAATTCCAATCCCAAAAGCTTTCAGAAGAGGTCCGCCAAATCCTGTAAGCCTAGGACCACATAAGCTGTGGGTCTGCCGTCTACTCAGTCAGACAGGATTGCCAGAGCCCCAAAATTGCTAAATAACTGTGAGCAGGGTTTTCCAGGCTTGTTAGTGCCCTGGCAGCTGGGCTCATTCCTCAGTCTAGGGCTGGAGGATGTGTATTTCTAGGTGCAAACACAGGAGCTGAGGAAGCCCGGGCTTGGGGATCTCTGTCACTGGGGCTGACCTTGGAAGTGGAGTCTGCACCTTGGAAGTGGAGTCTGCACTTAACACAGCAGTCTCCAGAAAGCAATGCAGACCAAGGAGGGGCAGCCCTGCCCTTCCTGTACAGGTGTCCAGAATGTGAAGCTGATACTTTAGAAAGGCCACCACCACCCCACTCGCCTCTGTCACTGCAGGCCAAGTCACCTCCCTTCTACTCCCATCCCTTCCTACCCCTACAGGCAACTGTCTCCTTGTCTTACTTACTTCCCTAAATTCCAGCAGTCAACTGAGGCCCCAGAACCGAAAGGGACCTCAGGGACCTGCTCTGAGGCGGGGGACATGGCCACCATGGCCACAGGGGCATTTTGTCTGAAGTCTTCCCGTGGTTGGGAGAAGGAGACTGCTCTCCTCTCTGGCTCCCAGAAACATCCTCCTGGGCTGTGGACAACCTTGGAAAAGAGCAGCTGAGACCTGGGGAAGCTGAGCCCTGACTCTGGAGGATTATTCTGAGGTAGGTTATTAGAGTCCCTCCCTGACCTAGCTTGGCAGCACCTGAGGGAGACCCCTGGGGGCCTCAGGCCCCAGGTGGAGCTGGCTTTCACCACCTGGGTCTCATTTGTGCCAAGTGCCTGAGAAACACTCACTGCCCCTACCTGGGCACCCTGAGGCCACACAGCAGCTGCTGGGACCTGGGGGTCTTACAGTGTGGAGGTCATCTGCACCCCTAGGCACACAGGAAAAAGTAAGATCCCTGTGCCAGGATGCAGAGCTGTGCGTGCCCATTTCTGGGCCCTTTGCCACCAGGGAACCGGAGGGCCTCAGCTAGGAGGGCTTCTCTTCTTCTTTCAGTTTTGTTTATTCACACTCTGCATGTGCTAGGGAAGGAAGCCCCGCTCGCACTCACCTGAAGCCATGCTCTATGCAGACACAGGGCAAAGCTGCATTTTTACAAGTCTCCTGTTTGCAGTGGTATTTCCCTGTTAGTTCAAGCCTGTTATGCCCATTATTGGGAATCTGGAAAGTATAGAAAAATCAAGAAAATAAAAATTAGAACCAACTGCCACAGCCAGCAACACACATTCACTGTTTCTTTTCTATTTTCTACAAAAATATATACATATATTTTTAACATTGGGAGCTCGCCAAATAAGTACAGGTGTTTGAAAAAAGAGCTCCACTAAGGTATAACTGACATACAACCAACTGCACATATTAAATGTGTATAACGTGCCCTGATACTGTTATACATCCATGAAAATATCACAGTGAACATTTCCATCATCATCAAGTTGATTTTAATGCAGCTTAAATTTTAGACTAATTTTCACTTTACACAAAAGTCACAAAGAAAGTTCTCTTATCTCACTCAGTTTCTTTACAATACTAATATTTTACATTACCATTATATATATATATCCCAATATTAATTTATATAATATATATACCAATGCATATATATACCAATAAATTAATATTGGGACATTACTGTTCACTAAGTGATATCCTGCCTCTTGCCAGCTCTTCCACTGATACCCCTTTTCTGTCCCAGGATCCAACCCAGGATCTCACAATAACCACACGAAGTTTTCTATCTTACTTTTATTGTTTATCATTAGCTGATCAAATGGTCTTCAAAAACATTGTTTTAAAAGACTGCCTATTCCTTAATACCAATTTGCTACATTGCTTAATTTCAGTTAATTTCAGTTATTTGGAAATTTTGTTCTAAGAAGTGTCATGATCAAAGCTTTTGGAGCTAAACCTCTATTCCGATCTCACATTGTTTCCTTGAGATATATTTTTTGAGATGAAACTAGTAGGTAAAAAGCCCTTTGATGTGCCCTTGCTTTTCATCTTTGCACCTGGAAGTGCTAATCCACGCCCCATAACGTAACGCGTAAGGATATGAGAAGGCAGTAAGGTTATGTACAGCCCCTACAGCAATGCTTGTTTCCTTGAAGAATCACTGATAGAAACTGGGATTAAAGAGGGAAACATTTTCATGGGAAACAGGGCCTCTGCACGCTCTCCCACATTACTCACTGACTATACAGGAAGGGTGGGGCTTCCAGCAGAGAAAGCTGGCGGCCACCCCTGTGACTGAGCAGGGGTTAGTTAGTGGCAGCGTGGCAGACCGTGGGCTGTCTCCCGTGGTACGCAGAGGCCCTGGACCAGCCTTAGATTTTCCTTGTCAAAGATACAGGCTCTGACCATAGGAATGAGAAAATGTCAGGAACACCTGCGTCGAGGGACATTCTGCACAGTAATTGGCACATGACCTTCAAGAATGTCAAGGTCTTGAAAGGCAGAACAAGATTAAGGAATGTTCCAGATGATGATAAAGAGACATTAAAAGACAGGAACTCCAAAGAGGTGCAACGTGTCCTGGATTGATCCTGAGCCAAAAAAAGGGAGATGTTTTCAGTTTTTTTTATAGATGACACTATTAGAAGAATTGATCTATGGACTAATAAATAATACCATATCAATGTTAATTTCCTATCTGATAAAAGCATGGCGGTTATGCAAAAGGATGACTTTTTTTAAAGAAATACATGCCAAGCAATTAAGAAAAAAGAAACTCAGTGTGCATTTTACTGAAAGATAGGTCAGCAGCGCAGAGCCTGCCTGCTAAGTACAAGATTCTGAGTTTGATTCCCAGTAGTGCTCTCCTCAAAAGGTTCAGAAAAGAAAAATTCACATTCATAAATTATACATAAATCATATATAAATAAATTACAAAATTATGTATAATAAAATTGTACATAGCTATATGTAAAATAAAATATTTCACATAAAATATATATTATAACATATATAATAACAAATTATATATAAAATATAAATAGATTTCACATGAAGCTATCTCTATCAGTTAAAGAAAGTGTTATAAAATCTTAACATTAGGGAATGTAGATTAAGTGTGCAAGAGAGTTTCTTTTTCTAAAAAATGATTTATTTATTTGGTACAGGATATTGCTGTAGTGATCCTCCTGTCTCAGCCTCCCCAGCACTGGGATTCCAGGCATGCACCACCATGCCGGTTCCAGGGCCGGCTCAGGATGCTCAGGGTTTCAGGGCCGCGCAGCATCTGGTGCTGGAGATCACGCCTTGCACTTGCCAGGCAGGTGCTTAGACTGCCAAGCTACCTTCCCAGCCCAGGGAATTTCTTCTATTATTTTTACTGCAGATCTGAAATCATTTCAAAATTAATCCTTAAAACAACAACAACAACAACAAAACTCTGAAGTTTTGGGGGGCCAGGGAGATGGCTCAGTGGGATAAGTGCTTCCCTGGCAAGCACAAGGGCCTGAGTTCAATCCTCGGTTCCACAAAAAAAAGAAAAGAAACTCTGAAGTTTTTGAAGATGTGATTTTTTGTTTGTTTTACTGCCCTTTTTCAGATGAAGAAAATGAGCCTCCAGGAAGTGAATTCTCTCCCCTGTGACCTCGGTGAGGATTGCGGCCAACATCTGTGAACTGAGGTTGATGGGAGAAGACAGAGAAAATTCAAGCCTAGAAGAAGGGGCTCATTCTTTGGAGGTGAGAGAGACCCATTGCTGGACCAGCCAGGAATTACATGATCTTTCTCAATAAAATTAATATAAAAAAGGAAAATATGGAAAACAAAACATTACCATAAAATTACTGTGCCCAACACCAGCATTGTTCATTCTTTGATGGATTTTCCATTTCTTGTTCTTTGATCAAATTTGAGATTAAAGTGAATAGAGAGCATTTTGTGGGTGCGTAGCATCTCCTTATTGTCCTTGCTAAGGATATATAGTTTTTCCCCAGCCTGACCTCAAAGTTATTGAACTAGAATCTAGAATCCCTGGGATTTGTTCCTGGTATGCATATTTATACTAGTTCTAGGGATACTGATGTATGTAGTCAAGATTAGTGTATTGCTGCTGACGTGAGCACTGGGTTCAAGAGTAGGAACTACCTTTTGAATTGTGAATTTGTCATTTAATATTGTGTCATAAACTTGTCCTTCACCCTTAGAAGCACTTTTCAATCACTACAGGCACATGCATTATTTACAATACCCCAGCGATTTTTTGGAAACTATTTTAAGCCAGCCTTGTAATTCTGTTTAATAGCTTGTGGGATGCCTGCCTTGTGCTGGGCATACAGAAGGAGCTGAGAACACTCACAGATCTCAGTAAGACAAAGAAGATCCACACAGCATGAAACAGAGTGGAGCAACTATCTGGAGAATCCCCCAGATTTGAGAGAACAGTGAGTTGTGACATCAACCTGGCACCTGCAGTTTGGTTTGGCTCAGTTGATTGTGTGTGTGGTGGGCCAGCTCCAGGGCAGAAATGACATGGTGGAGGGGCTCGGCGGAAGAAAGCTCCTCACATCAGGGTAATTGGAATCAGAGAGCGCAGAGAGGATGGAGAGGCTAGAAGGTGCCCTTCTGAGTCATTCTCCAAGTAACCACCTCCAAGTGAGACTTTCAGGGCACATTTTAGAACCAAAGCATAACATTATATCTCTGGCCTCCAAAGGACTATGCCCATTTCATCATGCAAAATGCTTTTATTCCATCTCTATGAGTTACCAAAATCTTCAAGCATTACTAGAAAGAAAAAAAGAAAGAAAGAAAAAGAAAGGGTAGGGGTAGGGGCTGGACATTACTTCAAGATCCAATTCCAGCTTTTTCTGAGACTAAAGGAAAACTCTCAGCTGCAATCCCATATAAAAATCAGGAAGTTAAACATTTCCATTTCCAAAGGGGGCAGGCAATAGGGGAATAGAAAGGAATCAGAACAACGCAAGACTGCATCCCAGCAGGAAATTAAATCTGGTAGCTCCATGTCTACCATGTCTACCAGCATCTGGATGATACAGTAAAATGTGAACTCCAAAATGTGGGGCTGGCCCCACTTCTATGACCTTGGCAGTTGCTGTCCAAAAGGAGTCTCTCTTGGGCTAGCCACACTCGTAACATAGCACTTTCCTCAACAAATGTCCCCGCCCGCCCAGCCCCAGAGACCGGCCAGAGACAGCACAGCCAACTCTGCCATCTTCCTGGATCCTGCCCACACCACCCAGCCTGAGAGACTGGCCTGAGACAGCACAGTGGACTCCAGCGGCCTCCTGGATCCCACCCCAAGCTCTCCCGGTGAGTGGGAATTTGCACGACTCACCAGGCTTCCCAGATCAGTGAGTGTGTGGTGAGTCTGAGGGAGAGCCTTTGGCTTCTTCCCACGCGCGCTACCCGGATCCCCACTCTGAAGCCCTCCAAGTAAGTGACCGGCCTGAAACCTCAGGACCCACTCACCAGCACCTCCCCGGATCCCCTGCCCTAA
>PVKA01003010.1:0-55622 GCA_004027165.1 Ctenomys sociabilis
TTTTTTTGGCAGAACCAGGGATTGAACTCAGGTCCTTGTGCTTGCCAGGGAAGCGATTATTCCACTGAGCCATCTCCCTGGCCCCTCGTCTGACTTTTTATAGTAGTTCTGCATAACTACCTGCACACAGATATACATGGCATGGACAAGGTGCCCGTTTCTCCTCTTTCGCTAAGATCTTGAATATCACGCTAAATCGGGAGTGGCGTTTGCGTGTGTGATGTCATCACGTGCTTCCGTGGCCTCTGCTGGATGACCCGGTGTCCACCTGCTCCTGCTCTGTCCACGCAGGCTGACATGAGCTGGCTTCCCGCTACGGAACTACCCTCAGACTTTTGGAAAAACTCACCGTGGCTGCTACATGTTACTTGTTTCATTCGTTGCTGAATTCAATTTGCTGGTAGTGTGCTAAACCTTTTAACACCAGTGCTCTCGAAGGAAATGTGACTGTAGCTCCGTTTTCTGGTACTTTCTAGTTGCAGCATTAGTGCCTCTGTAAAAAGAATTAGGGTGCTCTCCTCTTTGGGGTTACTTGGTGTCATCATTTTCTTTCCCCAAGGGCTTGAAATAATTTTGTGGTTAATGCAATCTGCTCACCTTAAAAAACAGCAATTATCATTTTTTCATATGACTTTTAAGGCTGTGTCCATAGTCCTGCATAATCGCTAAACAGGTGCAGTTATATTATTTTCATATATAACTTTGCATTGTGATTTTTTCCCTTTAAGATTATCCTAAATGCTTTTCTACATGCTACTGTTCTTATACTTTTTTTTTTTTTTTTTTTTTTTTTTTTTTTGAGGCAGGGTCTCACTATGCAGCTCAGGCTGGCCTTAAGCTCACTTTGTAGCTCAGGCTGGTCTCGAACTCACAACAATCCTCCTGCCTCAGCCTCCCGAGTGCTGGGATTACAGACATGCGCCACCACGCCCAGCTTGTTCTTATACTTTTAGTTGATAAATACTATTCCATTGTGTGGGGAGACCCTAATTTAATAGTTTCCTATTCAGGCCAGAATAGGATGTTTCTGTAGCCATTTTTGCAAAATCATGCTGCAGTAAATAAACTTTGCATGAGTTGTATTCTCATTTTTAGATTTCTTCATTTTTTTTCTTGGATAAATTGCCAGG
The DNA here is from genome assembly GCA_004027165.1 of Ctenomys sociabilis. Lineage (NCBI taxonomy): Eukaryota > Metazoa > Chordata > Mammalia > Rodentia > Ctenomyidae > Ctenomys > Ctenomys sociabilis. The sequence goes on from PVKA01003010.1 coordinate 1,131, forward strand.
AAAAAACTTTATGTGACTTTTGAGACCCAGGGGGAAAACATTTTCTAAAATATTTAAGCCAGTTGACAAGCTTTGTAGAACTTGGGTACTTTGTATAACCTCTTTATAAGAGCTAGGTGACTCCATTTCGTGGTTGTTGCTGTAGAGTTTTCCTGTTGTGAGGCGTATATGTGCACACAGAGCCCAGACCCAGTACTGGAGTAATGAGTGGAAAGCTTTCCCAGCTCTCTGACAGTCCAGAGCTGACCTAGCTGCTGTCACTTCTCAGCAGAAAGGAGAGTCCTGGTTCTCAAGGAGACTTTGCCCCAACTCCTGGTTTTGCTGTGTAACTGAATCCTGAACTAAGGCTCCATCACCTCTGAGGCCTGTATTGCTTTGTAGCTCCTGCCCGCCCAGCCCTAGTAATGGGCTAAGCATGGTGCCTCGTCCGCATTTGCTTCTGGCTGATTTCCCTGCAGACGCAATGGCTGGGCCCAGGACATTTATAAACAGTTGGAGCAGGAGCTGGCTCTGGGACCCTCCTTTCAAAACTAAAATGTCTTCCTTCTTTTCCTTCCCAACTTTCTAATTTCATGACTGTAAACATGAGCTGCAATCTTCTATGCAGCTAGTGTAGGGGAGGGAGAAAAATCTGACTTTGACATGGTACTTGTGGTTCCTCCCTAGTTAATCTGTAAAAGCACGAAAACACTACTTGCTGCTTTAGCAAGAAGACATCTTATTTTTGTGACATCCAAGTACTTTGTCCCTGTGATGAATCTCCAGTGTCATTAAACTGTCCCCAAGGAGGGTTCTTCAAAAAAGCCGCATCTGCGGCAGACAAGAGGTGGATCTGGCGTTCTAAGATTTAGTTTTAACAGCAAACCAGGGCAATTGAGAATTTTAAAATACTTCTCTTTTTTTCATGGTAGGGACAGGAAGCAAATGGTTGAGTCTAGAAACCAGGTTTTGATGAACTCTTAGTATTGGTTCATATTTCAGTCCATATGTACAGTGTGTAATGGTCAGATCAGGTACTTGCGTGTCTGTCACTTCAGATATCTGTCATTTCTTTGTTTTGAGGCCCTTCAAAATCATCTTCCTGGCTAGAATGAAATGTACCATCACTCCTGTCTACTGCAGCTCTCCGGCTGCACCGTGCACGTTGGACGTTGTTCTTCCTGTCCAGCGCACCCTGGTGCCTGTTAACTGACTTGTCTCCATCTCCCTCCCAGGCTCTGTGAAGCACAGTTCTAGAGAAACCAGGTATCTGCCAGCTGAAGAATGAGAAAGCAGGGACAGGGCCAAGAGGTACAAGCTGAGGTAAGTGCTGAATGTTTCTTGGATTAGAACTATGTCAGGCTCACTGGTTTTCTGCCTCCTCAAACTATAGAATATATAATCATTGTTCAATGAGTATTTATTGAACAAGTACATATTCTCAGTTGTGTATCTGAACCCAAAGCTACTGAATTAGGTAAGATCTGGCCCCTGCCTTCCTGTCCATTTTGTCGAAGGGGAGAATATGTGGACCTGAAAGTGCTGGTCATAGCTCTAGAAGCCATAGGCCACCACGGCAGTAAATACATGGGTCAGACTGTTGGGCTCCTCATTCACTCCTTGCCCTCTTAGATCACTACTCATCTTTCTTGGGAGACCTTGGTGAACTCCAAGAAGACAGCACCCGAGACCCTTTTTGTCCTTTTTTTTTTTTTTGTCTTTTTGAGATAGGGTCTCTCTATACAGCTCAGGCTGGTCTTGAGCTCACTTGGTAGCTCAGGCTGGTCACGAACTCACAATGATCCCCTGCCTCAGCTTCCCGAGTGCTGGGATTACAGGTCTGTACCACCACACCCAGCTTCTGACTGCTTTCTGGGTTCATAGTGGCGGGTAGATAGCTCTACTCAGAAGTCTAGCGGCGGCTGCAAAGCCATCACAGAGTAAACTCATCTGCCCCCAACCTGTCTCCCCCACCCCCATTGCTGGGTACTTAGTCTGCAAAGCCAGATGAGCCATCCGGGATGCCTCTCCTCCCTGCATCCTTTATGGCCCGTTAAGTCAAGTCAGGCTGTCTAACAGATTTCAGTTCCTCTACCCCTTCATCCACATTTCTGTTGGGCGAATTCACACTCAGGCTCTGTCCCTTCGCTAACTGAACGGGCTGATGTCTGGCCCTAGAGTCTCTTTTGCGGATGTCACTATCTAACCCTACCACACGTACATTCAGCCCTCTGGGTGGAGTGATCTAGTTAAGACTCCTGTCTGATCACAGTGCTCCCCTGAATAAAGCTTTGCTATGCTACCAGCAGAGCCCTGTGGGCCTTGCTCACCTCTGGATGTGTTCTCTGTCTTCCATTGCTTTTTCCTTCACCCAGAGGTCGTAAGGTTTCCTAACCCTTGTAGATTTTTTAAATTTCTGAGCTTTTAAACAGACTCTTCCCAGAATGTTGTTGTTCATTCCCAGCTTTCATTTGCTCAGAAAACACTTTACCCCAGGGAGTCTTCCCATGGTTCCCATGTGGGCATAGGTATCCCTACCAACTATCACCCTGTGCATATCTTTGTCACAGCATTTGTCTCTGTTGTCACTGTTGGTTCCTCTGCTAGTCAGTTCCTCTAGATTGGTGATGGTAAGCTTTAAGAGACCAAATGCTCAAAAGGCAGCCCAGAGCTTACCCGCTTATCACCATTTGCAAACATTGACTAATAGCCTGTGCTGGGCGATGCTGGGGAGCATTGGCAACAGAGAGGGTGCCGAACGCCCTGTGCGGTGTGGCCAGTGGTGGCCTCCCCCACTCACCTGCTCCTTCTCACCTTCCAGTTCAGTATCCTAGAGCAATCATTTTTCACTCTCAGCTGTTTCTCTTGTCCTTTAGTTGTCTATTTTGAAGCAGTCTGCCCACACTGCTGTTTATATTTCTATACCCTGCAGGCCCTACTTATAGCCTTTGCATTAAGGGAGGCATAAGGAGGTATAGAATTCTAAGATGAAAAATCATTTTCATTAGAATTTTAAAGGCGTTGATCCACATGACTAAGTTTATGTCATCCAGCCTTGCTCCTCAGCCTCAGAAGCAGTTGGGTTAAGGCCCTGAGGCTGAGTTGTGGCCACTAGGTAGTCAAGCAGGAGTTGAGTTTGCAATTTGAGGTTAACTCATGCCCTGCCACAGTGGGAGAGGCCTCCCCAGAAGGAGACTCTGCAGGGTGGGTCCTTGGACCCTTCATGATTGCAGAGGTGTGCTTGGTTGTGCTGACCGAGAGCAATGGTTGTATTGCAGGTTGTTGCTATTTTAGTGTGGGTGTGAGCTGACTCTTTGCTGAGTAAGGCCCGGGCATTCTCATTTTAGGTCCTCTGCATGTGAGTGGTTTTCCACATGAAAACCACAGCACGGATATACAATTTCCATACTTTCCTGAAGGAGGAGTAGCAATCTTGTGGGTGGAGGAGAAGCTTGAGCCAGGGCACAACAGTATAATGGGGTGCTGCTCAGGAAGTCATTCATTCATTCTTTATTGTCTATTAGCTGTCAGAGATAGCAGGAAAAAGAGAGAAAACGACCTCCTATGGATACCTGGTTGGAATAGACATCTAAACAGCAATTTTAAAAACAGTATTTAAATACTACCAGAACAATATAATACAGTGGTTAGGGGCATAGATGTTGGATGCAGCCTCAGTTCAAAAATGGATTCCACCATTTTTAGCTGAATGACTTCAGGCAAGTTACTTAGCTCCAGTTTCTTCATGTGGAAAGAGGAGATGGTACTATAGCAACATCATTGTGAGGACTGAAGGAGACAAAGCAGTATACAGTATTTATTGCTACTGAACACAGAATAATGCTTTAAATATATTATTATTATTAGATTTGTGTGGATGTAGGTTGGGAAGGATTTTTGTAAGTTGTGCTGAGATTTTGGGCTAGTTCCTTAGACATTAGAGACGATTTCAATGCAGGTATGGAGGGGAAATGAATTTTCATGCCTTGTCATTCTGCTTGCTTTATGAAACTTATTTTCCAGGGGACAACAGTTTTCCTAAACTCTTGCGATGACCTTACATGTCTGGCCTCAATAATGGGCTGGAGCACATTCCCTAGTTCTTATTTTCATTGAGTTGATACTGGCTTCAAAGTTCTTTCTGATTTACTCTTTGCAGCTCTGCAAGGTCAGTGAGTCCGCTGGAGCCTCACTCTTTTTCTGACACAGCTTAGCTCCTTGCATTCTGTCTTCCTTTGGAGATCCCCAAATGGAGCCCTGGGCATGGCTTTGCACTGTACCCCCCCTCTTCCCAGGTAAGGAAAATGGGGCTCAGAGCTGTGGGGGATTGATTTTTCCACCATCAGTTGTATTCCTGGAGCTAATGATTAGTGTTCCAGGGTGATAAGTAATTGTATTCCTCTGCTTGCTCCAAGCTTGGAAATAATAGGAAAATTAGATACAAGAATCTGATAGCAGGAGAGGAAGCCATTGGCTTTTTTGCTGAGTGATGTTAGATTAAAGGACACAGCCCAGTTTGTAGTCAGATGGCCTCTGCCCCTATTCTTAGGACACAGGTGGTCTCCTACCCCATGCGAGCTGGGTCCCAGGCTGAACAGTCCTGTGCTGTCACCCTCACCTGCCTCACAGCAGGGCCTTCTCGTGGGGCCTGATTAGAGAGGAAATCTCCAGGAACCTTCTGTGAGAGCTTTATCTCACACAAAGGAGAGGTGATTGTGAGAAGACTCCTTGTCTTTCTTTCTTTGTCCTTGGACGCTGCTGCTTCAGAACACCCAGCTTGAGGTGGGAGACACATCTGCATTCTGAGGGCACAGAGAAAAAGCAGGAAGCCCTGAGTCCTTGATGACACTGAAGGGCAGTGATGCCAAGGCCCGAGCTCCCTGACTCTGGGATTCTTGTCACTTACACCAAGAAGTGTGTGTCACCTTTGGGGGCTGTGTCTGTAACTCAGAGCTAATCACGACTTGGTGACTCTCCTCAGCTCTCCATCTCCTGGATGCTGAGCCACCATCTTTATTTTCCAACCTCATCCATCAGGTAATAGACCCACAGTGGGGGTGTGGAGTGGACCGGCCGAGGCCAGATGGACAAAATGAAGATAAATCTCCTTCCCTAAATCTGGTCATCATATTGGAAGGAACAGATTAGACTGGAGATTAAAATTAAAAGGGCCTCATAATTTTTTAACTGAGGCATGAAGTTCATAATTTTGTATGGTAAACACCACTTGGTGTGCGTGTGTTGACAGTTTCATGCTCTGGCTCACTTGACTACAGGTGTCGTGGATCTTCACAGGAATTCAGAAGCAGAGCAGTGCTCAAAATACACATCTTATGCTTTTGGCTCTCTGAGCAGCACCATGGCGGTAGGCAAGAACAAGCGCCTTATGAAAGGTGGCAAAAAAGGAGCCAAGAAGAAATTGGTTGATCCATTTTCTAATAAAGATTGATGTGATGTGAAGGCACCGGTGATAATTCAACATAAGAAATATTGGGAAAACACTTGTCACCAGAACTCAAGGAACAAAATTGCATCTGATGGGCTCAAAGGTCGTGTGTTTGAAGTGAGCCTTGCTGACCTGCAGAATGATGAAGTTGCCTTTAGAAAATTCAAGCTAATTACTGAAGATGTTCAGGGCAAAAACTGCCTGACTAACTTCCATGGCATCGACCTCACCCGTGACAAAATGTGTTCCATGGTCAAAAAATGGCAGACCATAATTGAAGCTCATGTTGAGGTCAAAACAACCAATGGTTATTTGCTTGACTGTTCTGTGTTGGCTTTACTAAAAAATGCAGCAATTGAATATAGAAGACCTCTTACGCTCAGCACCAACCAGCCCACAATTCCGGAAGAAGATGATGGAAATCGTGACCCAAGAGGTGCAGACAAATGACCTGAAGGAAGTGGCCAATAAACTGGTTCCAGACAGCATTGGGAAAGACACAGAAAAGGCTTGCCAGTCTATCTCCCCTCTTCATGATGTCTTCATCAGTAAAGTAAAAATGCTGAAGAAGCCTAAGTTTGAATTGGGAAAACTCATGGAGCTTTACGGTGAAGGTAGTAGCTCTGGAAAGGCTACTGGGGATGAGAGTGGAGCTAAAGTTGAACGAGCTGATGGATATGAACCACCAGTCCAAAAGTCCGTTTAAGATCCAGATTTTTAATAGTGATAAATAAAATCCTATTTGTGATGGCAAAAAACCCAAAAAACCCCAAAAACAACAACAACAAAAAACACATCTTTCCCCAGCCCTGGACGTGACTACTTCTCTGAGGCACAGTAATTTCATTATGAAGCCTCCCCCTTTACTTTTGCCCCTGAAGGAAGAGGATTATTACAATTATGTCATTTTCCATCAAACTGTCAGAGGAGCCCGAAGTCTTTCCTTCCAAGCATAGCTGAGGAATGGCAGATGCAATGGAAGCCGATAGTTGGTGGTCAGTCAAGTCTCATTTCTATTCCGTCCATATTTCCTCGATAAGCTAGTTCATGCTACAGAGAGCAAAAGTGCTTGCTTTTTTCCTTCCTAAGTAATTGAAGTTAGTCATGCAAACCAAGCAAACAGAGCAAGGTGCCAAGGAGAGCTGAGGAAACAGCCCTGTGCACTTACAAATCACCCAGCAGAGGCTGCTGGAACCTGTGAGGGTAGAGTGGCCAGGCCCAGTGCCCTGTGAGAAGCAGGAGAGCAGAAGTGGGCGTGGTCTGACTGTTTGGGCCAATAGGCCTGGGATCCTGGTAAGTTCACATTCTTGCATATGGCCCCAGGCTGCACCCAATCACAGTTCCTGTCATTTCACCATGCTTTCTGCACTGTTCCATGTCCTCAGTACAACAGAAAGAGCAAATCTTGATGAATGGGCCACCTGCTCTTCTGGAAATATCAACCAGACATTCAGGGGGAATGATAATGTTTTATGTAGGGAGAAAGTGGGAATAAGTGATATTTCATGCTCTCCACAGTCATTTAGTCTTTAATGATTTCCTCAAGCATTTATTACTTGCTCCCAGCGGGCCCTGGGGAAGTGAGGCTGTGCAGGAGTCAGCAGAGCTATTTGGAACTGATGGACAGGCTGGTGCCAGGGACAAGTGAGCTACAGGAGACAAGATGGGGCAACATGAGCTTCTGGAGGGGTGGCGCTCGGCATAGGGGGCGCTGTGGTGTGGGCAACCAACTGGGAGGATGGGGCGGGCTTCCTGAAAAAAATCAGCAGCTCAGCAGGTCCCAGAGGAGGAGTAGGGGTGGGGCAGGGGCAGGGGTTGGGGAGAGGAAAACACAGGTGTCCAGGCGGAAGGGAGAGTGAGGAAGACAGTGCCCGGGAGCTCGGAAGGGTTTCCTTCAGCAGGTATGATCAAGGTTAGATCTCCACTTTCCAAGGACTTTTCTAGCTACTGGGAACCAACAGAAAGGGGTCAGGGACCTCAGTTACAATGTCGCTCAAGGATTCTGAAGGTGTGAGGCTGAGGCATGAAGAGTTTCAGGGCTAGGTAGGACAGATGATGGTGTGTGTGCATGTGTCATAGGGCACCAGGAGGGGTGTAGGTGACTCTCAGTGCTGCCACTTAGAGAGAAGATGAGAGGCACAAGATGGGGTGGGTGAGAGGGCCTTGGGAGAGAGACAGGGACTCTGGACTGAATGAGGTGGGGTGTCTGTGTTACACCCAAAGTAGGAGAAGCAGGCGGCGAGGACAGCAATGACCAACACAGAGCTGGGTGTTCACATGCGTGGGTTTTGGGCCATTTCGGCTGGTGCTGTGGGCCTCAGGGCTTGCTCACTTGGTGTCATGGGTCTGAGGCTTTTACCTCTTTCTCCTCCTAGGTCTTGAGCTCTGTTTCTAACCTTTGTCCAGAAGTCCCAAGGAGGGAAGTACACAGACGCCAGGAGATCCTGATTCCAGGATCCTGGACCTGCAGCTGCAGGTAGAAATGGGCTCAAATTTGTTTTAAAAAATATGCTGTGTTTTTGATAAACTCATCACTTCCCTGACTTCAGAGTTTTCTGTTGTACTTTCCTTCCTCTCTAACCTTCATCAATCTGGTGTAGGTTGGTGCTTTTTCTTTCAATTTTATCCTTTATCATGAAATTCCTCCATCCTTTTGATGGTATTAGTTTCCTGTCTCTGGGTCTTATCATAATTCTGGCTTTGTCATTCACCATAGGTCAGGGCCATCATTGAAAATTGGGAGGAATTTCTCTCTCTGGTTTAATTTGATTTGTCCTCCTCAGCCACGGGGCGGGGAAGAGCTTTGATTCAGCCTGGCAGACAGGTCCCTTCTCAGACACCAGGACACTCAAGTCAGGAGCTGGGCTCTGCAGGTCTGCAATCATGGTGCTGGATAATCATTCTGATACATTCTGGGAAAAAAATCTCCCCATGGACTCCTTGCTGCTTTATGCTTTGAAATGCTGTCTGCATCAGCAGCCTGTGCTCAGTTGTTGAGGACATGGATACTGCTACACAGTGGATATAATGATGTACCTACTGTGGCTGGGCTTTCTCTCTAGAATGCTCCAACAGAGAGGTTAAACTGCCCTGTGCAGTCACAACCAATCAGCCAGAGGTGATTTGGAATCCTAGTTCCATCACTGATTATCTGGAAAGCTGTGGCTCATTCTTGTAATGTCATTGTGTCTTAGTTTCTTCACCATAAAGGACAAAAGATAACATATTGTTCCACATGAGGTGGATGCAGGGGAAATTCCAACAAACACCCCTCTCCTTGACACCAGGAAGCCCCACACAGTCCACCTCGGTAGCTACCATGTGTAGATCCTGAGCGATTGATCCACTGCTGGTTTGAATGAGGTGGGCTGTCAGTTATACTTGCTGTGAATGCAGACTGGATGCCCCAGACTCATCTTTTAAAAAAGGATGTCAAAAGACTGTAAGGCTGAGATGGTGAATGGCAAGTGTGAGTCCAGTCTGGGCAGCTCAGCAACTCAGTGAGATCCTGTGTCAAAATTGAAAAATGGAAATAGTGCAGGACATGTAGCTCAGTACAGAGGCCCGGGCTCCATCATCAGTACTGAAAATAAACTCCATAAAGTATTTAATCAGTGTTTTGAAATATTTTTTTACATGTTGAAATGTAAACACTTTGGATAACGTAGTGTTAAATAAAATTTTCTAGTGCTATCACGCTGGGATAAATTATTGGAATTCATTTCACCTTTTGTACGTAGCTACTGGAAGATCTAACACTGCCTGGTGACCTGACATCTGTCGCCGTGGATGTCCATGCTGCAGACACAGGACTTATCCACAAGGGTCTCCCACATTTGAGGCTGTGGCCCAGGGACTTTGCCAGTGGGTCTTTGCTCCAGCCTCTCCCCTCACTGTGTCCACAGTCCCCGCCCCAGCTCATCCTCTGTTACCACAGCCCTTAGCCCCCACGCTCTTGCTGAACCACGAGGAACTGAAAACTCACACTCTATCCTGCCTTTACTTATTCCTTCAACAAATAGCTTGTGATGGTTAACTATCAGCCAAGCAGTGTGCCAGGAAGTGGGGGAAGAAGCAGTGGGCAGGATGAAGACCCAGATACACATGTGGATCCCTCAGATTGGATTGACTAGGAAGTCTCTTCTGACCACGTGGCTCCCCACCCCCATATTCCAGGCTCCCACAGTGCCTTGCTTTTGCTTTATCATAACTTGTGTAACACTTGATATGGTATTGATTTTAGAAATCAAGTCAAATATTTTCAGACAATAGTAGATTCTCGTGCAGTTGTAAGAAGTAGGACAGGAAGTAAATATGCCCTTTAGCCAGTTCACCTCAATGGTGCATGCTACAAAGCAAAGCAACTAAAGTCTAGACATTGATTCAATCCCTGATCCCTTTCAGATTTCCCATTTTAGATGTATTCATGTGTGTGCATGTGCACGCATGTGCACAACCAACTGTGTATGCAGTGATGCAATTGTAAGTTTCCTTCATGGATCCACCCCCAGAGTGCATTCCAGGCCCATCACTCCTCCATAACTACATACCACCACTTCTTACTGCAGCCCTCCTCAATGCCTGGCTGCCATTGGTCTGATCTTCATTTCCTTCTCTTGCTTTTTCTTTTTGCCTTTTTGAGACAGGGTCTCACTGTGCAGTTCAGGCTGCCCTAGAACTCACTTTGTAGCCCAGACTGACCTCAGACTCACAGCGGTCCTCCTGCCTCAGCCTCCAAAGTGCTCGGATTATAGGTGTGTGCCACCCTGCCTGGCTTGTTCTTTATTCCTATAACTGTTATTTTAAGAACTTCTATATAAAGTCACATAGTAGGTGAACATTCCAAGCTGACTTTCAAACTCTGTGTCATTCTCTGGGACTCACCTGAGTCATATGCTTGCTCCCTATCATTGATGAGTGGTGTCCCTCAGACATGTGCACCAGAGCTTACTTAACCTTTCATCCGCTTTGGCATACTTGGGTTATCTGTAGTTTAACACTGCTTTGAACCAATGTAGAATTTTATGTGAACATTTCCATTTCTTTGGGATAGATGGCCAAGAATGTGATTTCTTAATCATAAGCTGGCTGGATTATTGTCATCTACACTGGATTCTTTGAGGTCAGCTGTTGGTTCTGACATGGTAACACTCAGTGTTAGGAAATGATGAATATAATGTGCATGGATTGGAAGAAAAAAGGAGGAAGAGAGAGAGAAAAATAAGCCCTATCATCGTCATCTGCTGTTAGCTATTCCCACCCTTTATGTTTTCCAACATATTCAATTTTTGGTAGTGAGCCCAGTGACCGTGGCCTGACATAGTGCCTGACACACAATAGTTGCTTAGTACATGTTTGTAAAGTGATGTGATGAATGCTCTAGAGAGCAGGCCTACTCTCCTGCCCCAGCCCATCCCCTATGCCATCCCCCATCCCATCCCCAGCACCCAGACATGGGCACATGCATGCACGTATACCATATAAGTGTTGGAGCTGTGATCCTGGCCATCTTCAGTGCAACCATGTCAGGAGTCAACAAACGAAGAGCTGCTGATCCAAAGCTTGGTGAACACCAACTCTGGCCTTGTCTGTGGACTGTATGGGGAATTAGAGAGGAAGGGCTTGGGGACCCAGGCACTCCATGGACTCATTCCAGGGAGAATATCTCGGTGCACTTGAAGTACAGAATGCTTCTTTGTGACTCATTAAATGTTTGTCTGTGTCTCTCTATTAGGCATGTGTCTCAGTGCTTCGCAAAGCTATGACATTCAAAAGTGGAAGAGTCCAGTGGAAATAAAAATATTTCACTTCAGCGCCTAACCCATGTGCCCCTTAATTGGAAATAAATCTGTGACAACCGACAGATACTTCTTTCAGAAGGTTGAGGGGAAAGGCTTGACTTGCCCTAGTAAATCAGACACAGACTTCATTATTTTTAGTCTTGTTAAAAAAGTTGCCATAGCAACGACACCATCATCCAGGGCAAATGTTATCTCTTTAAGTCAATAACACAAGGAGCTGTCCTGCAAATACCAAGAGCTTTTAGAGGAAAAAAAATGACTTTCCAATAAATGAGTTTCTTCTCAGTCTTCACAATTCATCTTCATTTGTAAGCTCTTCCCCTTGTAAATAAGAGATATTAAAAGCAACACAACTTTGTAAGATCCAAAGGAACCTTTCTCAGACCTCTTTTCAGAAAATCATTAATTCTATTAGTTTTGTGAAACGTGTAGCTTTATTTGTGGTTTTTCAGTTCACCCATCAGAGGCGTGATGATAATTAATTCGACCCTTGAGCAGAGCACTGTGCATTCTGAGGGAGCGGTAGGGAAGGCCACTCGGGAGTGCACATGTGCTTCTAAGCTCCGTTTCTAAGCTCTGAAGACATCGTGTTCAGGGAAGCAGTAAATAGCTTAGCAGCTCCCAGCCTTCCCAAGTACCTGTGGAGCAGGAGGCCACTCAGTAAGCATTGAGTGGCTGAGTCTGTTCAACTCTATTTTGCATCAGAACTGAAATTATTTGAGAATATTCATGAAGATGTATTAATAAATGGAATTTTGCAACACTGGTAACTTTGGATTCCCCCAGAATGTGAGCTTCAGGCCTTAAAAATTACTTCCACTTCTTTTTGTTCCCACTGAAAAGCATGTTAGCAGTAGCGCCAGACCTCAGCCTCCCAGGGTGGCTGGGAGGTAGACTGGGCCCACTGTGGCATTACTTTAGCACCTGCTAAGGTCCCATAGTCCCCAGAAGCTTTGCTTTCTCTAGTCTCAGACTCAGATGTTTTATTCTCACCTCCAGTACCTTCGCAGCTGGGTGCCTCATTGATGCTGTGACACAGTCTTTTACTGGCAGCTTCTTACTTAGTGGTACACAAAGCATGATGGCCTCGCGGAAGGGAAATGAGGGCAGTGCAGAGTCCCGGCACACCTCCTACCCAACGCTGCGAGGATCGGTTGATAGACTTTATGTTACAAAGTGTTCAGCTGCCCTCTAGGGCGAGGGCATTTTCAGCATGTGGAGTGAGGAGGAGAGCCTCAAGCCGTATTCCCCTGAGAAATGAAGCCCCTTGTCGCGAAGCTGAGTGTTTCCCAGACTTACTCTTGATCATAAATCAGCAATTGTCAGAGTTAAGTTCTCAACAAAATCCTTACAAAACCTCATGGCAGTGAGACAACGCCTTTGGGTGCTCATCTAACCTGCCCTGAGCCATTCTCTTCATAATAGAGTTGGAAAATCTTTAGATTTTGGAGCTGGAGAGGGAGGCCATGAGTCCTGCTGTCAAACCCTACCATGTTACAGATGAGAAAACTGAGGCTGAGAAAAGCTGCTTGCCCAGGGGCAGGAAGTTGTGCCCCTGAGAACCCGCATGGTTGACTCAGGAGGAACGCCTCCGGGCATACAGTGCCCGCTCAGGCTGAGGAGCTAGCCCACCTGCTCACACATCCCGTGTGACCACGACTTTGGAAATAGGTTACAAAGTGACCATGGGGCCTCCATTTCTCCCAGTGTAAAAATGATAAACAGTAATTGACTTACAGAATTGCTGGGAAGTTTAGAGATGACAGATGAAGATCGGCGTGGATTCCCAGTGCTCGGTGCAGAGGAGATGTCTGGTGAGGAGAGGGCCATTCTCCCATGATGAGCACTGCCGATGCGTCACATGGTGCTCTGAGTTCCAGCAAGGAAGGCCCTGTGGGCCCCCCTTTGCTGTCGGCCATTGTTCTGGGATTATGCAAATACCGGGGTCCTTGCGCCAGACCTGAAAGATTGGAGTGCCCCTCTTCAGAAACACAGTCCCCAGGGCCAGCCTAATAGCTCAGAGGATTAAAGCACCTGTAAACAGGAGCACGGGCAGGGGATTTGATCCCCAGGCTTGTGGTGCTGGCCCCGATCCCAGGGTGCCTGAACCTGCGATTGAGACTGGGTTTGGGGCGTGCGCACGCCTGTAATCCCAGCTTTTGGGAGGCTGTAAACAGGCGGATCACTACGAGTCCGATCTGGTAGTGAGACTCTGGACACCCTGCAGACCCTTCCCTAAAATTAAAAAAGAAAGAAAGAAAGAAAGAAAGAAAGAAAGAAAGAAAGAAAGAAAGAAAGAAAGAAAGAAAGAAAGAAAGAAAGAAAGAAAGATAGAAAGAAAGAAAGATAGAAAGAAAGAAAGAGCCCCCAGCTATTCTCAGCTTTTAGGCTAGGGGTGGCATAGCCAGTTGGGAAGATCACTGAGGTTGCAGTGTGTCGTCTCACAGGTGCTGCTCAGATTCGGCTGCTCCCGAGCTGAAGGGCCACAGAAAGCCCTCGGTTCCCAACCCAGTTCTGTTGTCTCTAAGGCACAGGGAACAATCTAGACACAGGTGGTGCACGGATTACAGTGTTACAGGTTTTCAAGTCTCACACCTTCGATGTAGTGGGTTTGCTTAAAGGACACCTTTCTTTGTGGAAAAATGGAATGTTCAAACTTCTTTATTTAGCTGTGTTAGCTATTTAACATACATTTTAACTCTCTCTGGCTATGTCATGATTTGCTGTGATATGTAAACTCCTGAGGGCGTTTACTCTTTAGAGCTTCAGAGGAATGTCTTCACCAAGCAGGTTTTTAACCCATTTGCAAGCTGTTGTTGCAGACTGGAATATAAACTAAGTCACTTGCTCATAGAAAGTGACTATTCTGTTCTTATTTTAACATCTTTAAATGAAAAAAAAAAATCAAACATTTCCACCAGAACAGTATCAATATTCTCCTGTGTAGAACAATTGGATACATACAGATTTATTTTCATTTAAAAATATTAATATCAACTGATTTTCTATAATAAAAATCTTAGCCAATGTAGAAAGAGTGGAAAATGTTGAAAAGTTATGTATGAGAAATGAAGTCACCTGAAATAAGCCCCAGGACTCATTTTAAGACATTATTAGTATTCTCTACTACTTTACCAACTGTGAGATGTCCAACATTTCCTCTCACTGAATTTCCTCTCAGTGAGCAATCCTATGTTCTTTCCAGTAAGAATTATTGCTTTGTTATTTTTCAGTGAATTGAAACATGCTGTGAGTTCAAGGAAGGAGTTTGCCTTGAGCTGCTAGTGACTTGCTCCTCTTTCAAAGGAAACTGTGGTTATCATAAAGGAGAACTTAATCCACCTTGCCCTGTGCACTTATTCTCTCAAAATCAGGTGAACCATCTCTGCTGATTTCACTGGGATTATGTCACCCACTGAGGCAATTTTCTGTTTCAGTAGGTGATGCTAAGAAACAAAACAACACCCTTTCAGTTAATCAGTTTTGGAAAATAGACTGGCTTTATATTCCACAGCTTTGATGTGCTTAGTGGTTCCTGGAAGGATCTGCCTCTCTTTTGCTTTGATTGACAAGCTCTTTCCTCTATATTTGGGGCAAGTGATGAGCCCCGTAACAGAAGGTAGAGACGTTTCTATAGAGTGGACTTCTGCCATCCTTTGGGACTTTCTCAGACCTTGGGTGTAAGTGTCAGCTCCAGGAGAAGGGTTGGCCCGTCTAGGTCAGGTAAGTGTCTCTCCACATTGTAGCTTCATTCCTCTTTCAGGGAAGCCCAAGAACTTCTATGACAACAGGTGAGAGGTAGGAGCTGGGAGGGCAGGTTGGAAATGCTAGCTGGCTTGTGTGACAATGTCTTAGGAGCATTTAGCAAAAACACTTAGACACCTGGGTGTAGTCAGGAAATGACGGAGACCCAGTGGTGATGGCTTTTGAGGCTTCCCATCATTTTGAACATAAATTTATTCACAACTAGGTGCTTATTGCAGTGCAAATGTAGAGCAGAGGCAATCTGTAAGTAGAGCACGTCTCTTATGAGTGACCATGTCTGGACAGCCATGGTTTTTTTGGTGGGCTGGGTTAGAAGCAACACATGTAGCTGGGCATAGTGGCACATGTCTGTAATCCCAGCACTCCGGAGGCTGAGGCAGGATTATTATTATTATTATTTTTAATTTTTATTTTATTGAAGTACAAATATCAATGAGACAGTTTTAAGATACCTTGACAAGATGGATTTGATAAATTAATACATTGAAAACTGTTTTCATAATGTTTTGGTATCATAGAAGGTGCATACATGATATTATACTTACAGACATTATTATACCGTATGTCTCTTATCAGTAAATTAAGAGAGTGTAGCTGTTTGTGTATCTTATTTTTTTATACCTGAATTACATCAAAGATTCAATAATTAATGCTTTCTACCTTGTTATTTTCCTAGTGGTTGTGGCAGGAGGATTATTGTGAGTTTGAGACCAGCCTTAGCTACAAAGTGAGCTTAAGGCCAGCCTGAACTGCACAGTGAGACCCTGTCTCAAAAAAAAAAGACAAAAAAAAAAAAAAAAAAAAGAAGCAACACACGCAGGTCATGTCATTCTTAATATTTATCTGTCTCCCCCCATTCATTTTTTTTAAGTCATGACATTGAAACTATCATTTTGAGCAAAGTGTAAAGCATGGCCCCCATACCCTGAACCTAAATAAAACGAATTTTTGTGCACTCATGTATTATCTTAGGACACACATAACTTCTGGTGTTATTCATATCTGGTGTTAATTCTGGAGAGATCATTAGGACACATTTTTTTTTTTTTGTCATACAAGAGCTAGACTTTACATTTTTCTCCTAGTTTTTTCTTAGTATATTATTTGTGTTTATTAATTTTGAAACTATTAGGTTTTAAAGTGGTATTTTCATACATGCATCTATTTTGATCATATACAGCTCCACTTAAATTTCTTTAACATGTAAGTTAGCAGCAGCAGTGGAGATGCAGTAAGACAAATCCCAAGAACTCAGTTTGAGAGCTGGGGATCTAGAAGGATCCATGGAGCCTCTACTGGAGCCAGTTGTGGAAGACTTTGGGCACCAGTGTTGGGATTTCACGGTGGTTACATTTCCTGGCTCACTTTTCCTGAAATGCAAAAAGCAAGGTTCCAGGGATAGCAGCAAGCACATCTTGGCTCTACCCCTTGGGGTAGTGGGGTTGTGCAACTCTATGTCCTTTCCCTTTCTGGAGGGATATCATGAAGCTGGTGCACCTCTTCCTGGCCGCTGTGGCTCTGCTCTTTCCATGTGGCTGTGGACCTGTCCGGGGTGCCTCCAGTGACTACCTGCGGACCTTTGTGGGCTGTGCCGTGAGGGAGTTTACCTTCCGGGCCAAGAAGCCAGGCTGCAGGGGCCTTCGCATCACCACGGATGCCTGCTGGGGCCGCTGTGAGACCTGGGAGGTGAGTGGCAGCGCCTCTCAGACCAGCCACTGGGGCCTGATTCCTAAGTGTTCACTGTTTCAGAGATGGGGCATCTACTCTTTCCTGTGGATTAAAAAAGCAATAGCACAATTATTTGGCAGCTTGCAAAAGTTATGTAAAAAGTCATGCTGCCCCTCTCAGAAGGCAACAATCTGCTTAGTAACGTGGTTGATGTGCTGTCTGTGCACCTCGTGCAAATCTCTGGGCGGTCAGAACGTGGTACTACACTGTTCCACCCATTTCACAGATCATGTGGAGGAGTCAAAGGGTGGCTGTAAGTCACAGAGAATTGATATAAAGCTGGGAATCAACCCTTGGTTCCATATGAGCCACTCTCCTCCCTCATCTGTGACAAAGTCAGCCAGTTGCTGAGACAGGAGGCCCTGGGTTGTGTGGTAAGGGAGGGAGACCCAGGCCTCTTCTGCAGTGTCACCCCACCTCTGTTCCCTGTGGGCCTCAGGAAGTCATGGACAGAGTCACCAAGTCCCTTTATTTTCAATTAGACCTGATCTTGTATTAAATGGGCCTAAAAAAAAAATCTCAAAATAACGTTGGAATCCTGCTGGAGCTGGATTGGAAGCTGTTAGGGAATAAAGGGAAGCAGGGCCTATGAGCTCCTGTCATGCCACACCCCACAGTGACTACTGTGTGCCTCCAGTGCCGAGTTCCCCCCTGACCAGTGCTGCTCTTGCCAACTCCAGCTCCAAAGCCTTTAATGTCCATCCACACTTGTGCAAAGTCAATCCAAAGACAACCATTGGACACTTTTTCTCCCTGTATTCTTGGCTTTGCCTGGTCAAGTTGATATTTATTTATTTATTTTTTGGTCGTACCAGAGATTGAACTCAGGACCTTGTGCTTGCCAGGCAAACACTTTTTCCACTGGGCTAGCTTCCCCCAGCCTTTTATTTATTTATTTATTTATTTTTAGGGGTCTGTAGGGTGTTCAGAGTCTCACTACTAGATCAGACTTGTAGTGATCTGTCTGTTTATAGTCTCCCAAGAGCTGGGATTACAGGTGTGCACCACATGCCCAGTCTCAATCATGCCCCAGTGGTGGGGCTGGCAGAGCATTTAAAATTTTTTTTTAGTTTCCTCCCCTCTAGTCCCTTGACTTTTAAAGGTTTTCTACCAGGGTCCTCATGAAATTTTATTCTAGCTCCTTTCCCATATCCCTTTTCATTTCCAGCTGTTGTCATTGTAGTTATTTCTCCATATCTGTCCTCAGGACCAACCTTTTCCCCAAGCTGTGGCTGGCTCCCTTGTAATTCCTTGACTCAGTTCTACCTTGTGTTTTAACTTGGTACACACACGCATGTTTTTAAGTTTTTTTTTTTTTTTTTTTTTTTTTTTTTTGAGGGCTGTCATTCTTGTGGCTTCTGTAGTGTTTGTCAAAGGGTCACAGGTGAACAAAACACCCAGTGCACACCTGTGGAGCTGGATGGGACTGAACTCTACATGAAGCAGTCCTGGTCTCCAGCATGATGAAAACCAGCTTCAGGGAACAGAACCTCAGGAGAAGGGGGCTTTGCTTCAGGGGCTAGAGAGCGACCTGCTGCTGCTTAGAAAAAATTGGGCCTTCTGAATGGAACTGGGTTTTGGTGAATAGATGCCCAAATTAAATGAATCAACTCCACAATATTACCTATCCTACCCGACCCGACCTGACTCTATTGTACCTTACCCCACTCTACTCTTTTATCACTTTGCATCATTCAGGGGCCTGCACCTAAGTAACCAAATAGACATTCAGTACTGCTCTGTACACTCTGTCTGTCCATTGACAACAAGTGAACTCAGGGAATCTTCTCCTACACAGGACGTGGCCCAGCACTGGCTTCTGCAGTGCCTTGCATCTGGTTAGTGGGAGAGTTTTGTGTGCCACCATCTCAAGCTCCAGGTTCCCCTCACCTAGCCTGTCCTCACTTATCCCTTGCACAAGGTCTCTAACAGGTCCTTGGTCACCCACAGGAGGTCAAGGACTGAGCTATCCCTGGAGAAATGGAAGGGCTAACCCCAGGAAAGAACCAGATTTTCCTTAATGTTAACCATCTTTGTGTGTGTGTGTGTGTGTGTGTGTGTGTGTGTGTGTGTGTGTATTTCTTGTGTTAGGAAAAGTGAAGTTATCTGAGTAAAGAGTACAAGAATTAGAAGGTTCAGGTTCATTTTTCCAGCAAAAGAAAGTTTCTGAAATAAAGAATACTGTTTTTGTTTTTGATAGCCCACCGAAAATAAGGATTTTTGAAAATAAGGGTGTTTATGACAAGACAGTGACTTGGTTTACTTTAAAAGCATAAATCTGTCCCACATATTATTCTAAGAGGTTAATTATTCTGAAACAAATTTAACTGGATGTCTGATCTGCCTAGGTTCTCAAAGTGCTGAGGTAAGAGTATACAAAATAAATGGAGGCAGGAGGAGAAAACTGACAAACTCAACTTTTCTGAGGACAAATTCTTCATAGTCCTCATAGAAGGTGAGGTTGCCATTTTCATAGCACTTATGCAAGGACTTCATCTGGGTTCTCACTCTATCTATCTATCTATCTATCTATCTATCTATCTATCTATCTATCTATCTATCTATCCATCCATCCATCTATCTATTAATGTGTTTATGTATTTGTCCATCTATCTATATATCTATCAATTATCTATCTATCTATCTATCTGTCTGTCTGTCTGTCTGTCTGTCTGTCTGTCTGTCTGTCTGTCTATCTATCTATCTATCTATCTATCTATCTATCTATCTATCTATCCATCTATCTATCTGCCTACCTTTTGCCCAGAGCAAGTGAAGGTACTGTGATTTGGACGATTAATTTTTCATTATTACTTCCCAACATCTGACTGAGTAAGACAGTAGCTCACACTGACTGAACACTTACCTTGTACGACGTTGTGGGCATCGTGTTACCATTTTCCTTATTTCCACAACAATGCTATAGGGTTGGTGTTTGGCTGGATGAGGAAACAGGGCACCAGGGAGTTAAATTGTCCATGTCTCTGACAGGTACACAAGCTAAACAGGTCTGACTATAGAGCTCTGTATATGTAACCACTACCCTAGTGTTTCCCTGGTCTATGTGCTTGCTTTAGAAAAATCATTTTGGAAGTCAGGGTTTACAAGGTGGAAGATGGAAGAGAACCTTTCACACATCAGAACATTGCACACGACATTGGGAAGCTGTTTTTTCATTGATTCACAAGATGCTTATTGACAACTTCCTCAACCCCCTCTGGTCATAATGGGCTAAAGAGTTGCTTGTCATAGAACAAGATAAAATGGGTAAGATGTCTCTTGGAGTGGAGAAAATGAAGCAGGATGCAAGAGAGGAAACTGTAGAACACAGAGTTGAGACATTGCAATTTTAAGTAGGACATCAGGAAATGCTTCCCTTGGGAGGCTGACATTTGAACAAAGAAGCAAAGGTGGAGCAGTGAAGTTCAGGGGACAAGAATGTTCCCTCCATGGGGACAGCAAGCAAGAAGACTCTCAGAGGGTCAATTTGAGGAACAATAGGAATCACTGCAGCTAGATGCAGGTGAAGAAGTTAAAAGGTGAGGGCATCACAGACACATCAGGAGAAGATGAGATTCAAATCTTTTATTTTATTTTAAATGTATTTTGTTGTTATAGGGCCTCATTACTCAGTGTGGACCCATAGTGATCCTCCTACGTTCTGCCTCCCTAGTGCTGGGTTTACAGGTGTGTGCCACTACACTCTGATTTTGCGGCTAGCTCAGCCCATGTGGCTAGCGTGGTACGTGATGCTAGGGACCAAACCTTGGTCCCTGCACTTGCCTAAGCAGGCACTTTATCCTGCTGAGCATTCTTGCTGGCCCCGAGAGTCGAATCTTTTTTTTTTTTTTTGTAAGGGTCTACAGGGTCTATAGGGTCTTACTATGTAGATTGGACTCATCGTGGTCCACCTGTGTTCAGCCTCCCAAGAGTTGGGATTACAGGCCCGTGCCGCCATGCCCAGTCTCAATTGCCATCTCAGCAAGCCCTGGGGCCAGGGCCAGCACAGCAGGCCAGGGATAGAGATTCCAATATTAAGGGCTGGAAAAACAGTTCTGACTTGTTTTTAAAGGTTCACTCAGGGCTGCTGTACTGCAAACAGATATGGGGCTGATGCCGGAAGAGGGGAGCCCCTTTAGAGGTCTCGTGCAAGGTCAAGATCATTCGTCTGCTGCGTGTCTATGGAGCACTTCCAGTGAGCAGTGTGGTAGACCTGTTTAGGAGGTCAGGGTGGGCCGCTGACCAAAATCAGCTTCCTGTTTTAGAGCACTTTGCTTTCTACTGGGAGGAGACCAAGTATTAAGTAAACAGATAGACACCCAATTAATTTCCTGTAGGATAAATGGTACCAAGAAGAGGGAACAGGTGACATGTTCTAATGGCTTCCCTGTTTTCTACCTGTGAGCACAGAGACCCATTCTGGAACCCCCCTACATCGAAGCACATCATCGAGTCTGCACCTACAATGAGACCAGATGGGTCACCGTCAAGCTGCCACAGTGTGCCCCTGGGGTTGACCCCTTCTATACCTACCCCGTGGCTGTCCGCTGTGACTGCGGGGCCTGCTCCACAGCCACCACGGAATGTGAGACCATCTGAAGTGGCTGCGGTCTGCCCCATGCAGCGAGTAGTCAGGAGCGTCACGGACCCAGCTACTGCACACCTCAAGCAGGGACACCCCTGGCGCGAAGGATGTTTGTATCTGCCGGGCCTATGGAGGACATGACCTGTGTCCCTGCAGTCCAGCTCAGGCACGGGCCCAGAGGCAGCACACCTGTGCTAAAAATACAAAACAACATCTGAGCGTTCACCAAGATAATCTCTCTTGCTCACACACTTACAACTTAGTTCTCCTTTGCCTTGAGTCCTGAGTCATGATTTGTGTATTATGTCCTCTTGCACCTTGATACTGACTGTTGAAATACTGCAGTTCAGACGCTTTGGGTCTATATAGAAAACAGGGCTGGGAAGTCTAAAAAATTCCACATTCTAGTCAGCCACTGATTTCCAGCTACAGTGAGGGTTCCAAAGGCTCAAAGCCAACACACACGTGTTCCTTCCTTGAAAGGAAATCCAACTGCAAGCTTCTTTTGAGAAAATTCTCCATTTTCCATTTCATTGGGTAATTATCTTTACAGGAATGGGAAACTGCTCAGACTGATAGAGAAGGGAGTTGATGAAGAGACTGTCTCAAAGCAAAATGTATTTGGATTTACCTAGCTCATTCCCAAGAGGGGAAAAATTCTGAAATTCCCCTGAGATCTGTCATATGGAAACTACTTTGTCATAAGACGAATGAATGAGTGCAGAAGATATATGAAACCGGGAGGTTTCATCTTGGCTTAAAAACTTCTGAAACAAAACTCATGTTTTTAGATTGGTATTCTCACAAAGATATTGCAAAATGGTCCGTTTCAAGTACTGTTCTCTATTTAGCATATTTTAAATTTAAATCATAATCTCAGAAAGTTAACATATCTAAAAGGGTGGGTGAAGTGGCACTGCCAGCTCAGAGGGGAAAAGTCTGTGCTGTCTACAGTTCCTGGCCCTTGCCTCTTCCTGTATCTTGTAGCCACTGATTCTATGGCTTAGAAACAGAACAAAACAAAACTCTAGTTTTATGCAAATGTCTTTGATTCTGGGGTCGGATATAACCTTGTTCATTTTCATAATGTGCCAGCGAAATCTATATTAATGCCAATAAAGCATGTTCTTTGTCTTTTGAATTCATGCAAATTTTCAGAAATCTTTTTAATCTTTAATATGTTCGGTATAACAGTGGGAAGAACACTAAAACGACCTAGGGGGCCATTTTTACATCAGCGTTAATTTGGGAGGCAGAGGACTTGTTGCGTGGGGGTGACTCTGGCTTCCAGAAGTTCCAGCGGTTGTGTGATCTGTACCCCTTGTCACATCACATCTGGGAGCCGGGAACTCCCTTTGAAGGAGGGGTCAGCGGGTTCCCTTGGAAAACAGTGGAGCAAATGTTGATGAGAATGACCAACTGCTGTGATGAGGGGCCAAAAGGCATTGAGCAAAATTCACCCAACACTTGGCTGATCTGTTGGCAGGGAAGAAAGCCCACCAACCTCAACAGGAGTCGAGTATCTTCTGTGTTTGCTGGCATGGTGGGAAGTGAGGAGAGATGGCTCTGGACAGCTCCACTCTGGCGTTCCTAGCCCTCCCCTAAGAAATTTGGCCCTGATTTTCTGAGATGGGAAGGGCTCGCTAGAGTTTGAGAAAAGATAGCTCTCCTTAGCAAGCAAATGAGGAGTTTAGTGAGGGCCTGTTTGTAAATGTGTGGGCCTGTTCTCTTTCTCATTCTCTCTTCTTAGAAGGATTAGAGCCGGGTGCCACCCCTGGCTCCCAAACCAGAAGCAGTTCACCTCTCCTTGTCAGTCTCCTTAACTCTGCCCACACACTGGATTCTCATGTGATTTCCCAGAAGACCAGGAGGCAGGAGGAGAGTGGGATATTTCTCCTCGTTTTTTGCAGGTGTCAGCATATGAAATTGCATGGGAGTCAGATGGAAGCCCTGGAGTGAGGGAGCCCCTTGATTTGGTCTGTAAAGTTTGGCTCCCTGGGCAGCGGACTGAAGAAGGAGGGAGAGTAGATCAAAAGGGGTGAGTGGACAAGGAGGCCCAGTCAGCAGAAGCTGACTGTGAGAACGGTGAGGTAAGCTAGGTGTCATGAGGACTTTCCTGGGGTGAAAGCCGTGTACTTCCTGATCCAGGGCCTTTGGGAGACACAAGGGCCATGGGAGTGAGAAAGGGCTGTGGGATTCATTGGTGAAGTAAAAGCAAAGGCCATAGCATGAAAGCTGGCATCAGGAGAGGTTATTTTTCTAATGCACCTGGAAAGGAGACAGTGCTGAAAATCAGGTCTAACACCTCTCTGGGAGTGCAGCTTCAGTATAACAGGTGCCTCTACCACCTTGAAATCCCCTCCACATTTAATTTCCCCTAATGGGAGGAAGGGAACGCAGAGACCCAGAGTGCATTAAGGGGATGATATTGGATGTACCAGAGTACCTGACATCCCCCTGTAGAAGGGACTTCTTGATCCCCTATAACAACAGGGGATCACACTGCTTGCTTGGAGACCTTGCAGAGCTGCCATCCGAGGAGGCTGATGTTCACCCTTCTTAAATACTGCCTGCAACCACCTGTGATCTAGATGAAGAACCAGAGCCGAGTCTTGTGATCATTCGTTGGGGGAAGATTTTCTCTGTAGTGGGAGGAAGGAGGCTTTTCACTAAAGGAGCTCTTTGGCTTAATGTGGACCAGGAGAAACTAGTAGAATGCTCCTGCCTGGGAACCAAGTTGGGAGTGTTGGAGTGTGAGGAATGGAGAACAGTGGTTGCACGCACATGGATGGAAGCCTATGGTCTTTTTTTTTCCCCATTTATGTATTTGATACAGCATCTCACTATGCAGTTTGGACTCATAGTGATCCTCCTGTTTCAGCCTCCCCAAGCTGAAATCACAGGCTGGATTACAGACATGCACCACCATGCTCGGACTAGATCATCGGCTCATGCCCCAGGTGCAGAGCCAGCATGGCATGCAGGACCAGGGATTGAATCCTGGACCCTGTGCTCACCAAAGCAAGTGCTTTAGTCTGCTGAGCTATCACGCTGGCCCTGGCCTGTGGTCTTATTCAAACCCCATGCTGTGGAACAAGTCCCAGACGTGAGTCACACCTACCATTCTATGGAGGATGAAGCCCAAAGCCCAGAGAAGTCAATAACTGGCCTGAGGTAACATAGCCAATAAGCAACATGTACCTATTTCTGTTTTAGGACCAAAGCTTTCCTCCTAGAGCATAGTGCTTTCTGGAGTGCTACTTCCAAGTTCTTTCTGATTGGAGAGCTCTTTGAGTTCACAGATGTCAGAGCATCCCTCACTGCTCAGCATTTCTCAGTCATTCTGGGGGGCGGGGCGCTTAGCTAGCTGTTGTGTAGAGAAGGGAAATTTTAGTCTGGTTTCGCATACAATGTTTAGGAAGCTAGTTTTGTTGTAACTCAGTTCAAATTTCACAACAGAGGGACAGAGGAAGAAAAGTAGGCTCTGGGCTCTGAATTTGATTCTTAGGCCGTGCAAGAGCTGGAACCGTGGGACGGTAGTACAGTGCCTTTTAGGGCAGCTCTAGAGAAACTGCTCACCCCAGAAATATGCTTATTTTGTAGGTGATGAAAGGTAAGGGGGTGAGAGGAGAATTTTCTGGATTTTTTGGTGAGAGATCATGTTTTGAGTGGAGAACAAAAATTTTCCTATCTCATTCTGCTTCAGGCTTTACTGGTGATTCCTGCTTGCCTTCTCTTGCTGGCTAAAAAGCAAATGAACTGCTAGGAGGGAGTACATTCCCCATGGGCTTTTCCATGGAGACTTTTCAAGTCAATTCAATTTACTGTCATGAAATCATTTTATAGATAAGCAAATGAGCTGTATCTAATTCACAGCAATGTCACCATGATAAAACAAATTATGTCATTGTTTTCCATGAGGACTACTTGTTGTTTTCATTTAAGAGACTTTTTCTGCCAGGCATGGTGTCACACACCTGTAATCTGAACACTCTGGGAGGCTGAAGCAGGAGGATTACAAGTTCAAGTCCAACCTGAATGATGAAAAACAAAAAGGCTGGCTTTATACATTATAGGTTAGGACAAGCCAAGGTAGAGGAAGAGAGAGGGAGAGGGAAAAGGACAGGGGGAGGGAGGGTGGGTGGGAGGGAGGGAGAGAGAGATATATTTCTTATAGTTCACCTGGCTGGAGATATAGCTCAGCAGCACAAGCACCTGCCTTGCAAGCACGTGATCCTGAGGTTGATCCTTGGTACCAAAAAAAATTACACCTTATCCTTTGTGGCTTTTCTTTTCAGGATATTCTAGCAAACTATTAAAAAACAATTTTTAGAGCATCTTTAGCAAATTCTTCAAATTTTATTTTCTAATAAAATTTTCTACTTGTGAATCAGTGTGTTGAACTC
Organism: Ctenomys sociabilis; assembly: GCA_004027165.1. Taxonomy (NCBI): domain Eukaryota; kingdom Metazoa; phylum Chordata; class Mammalia; order Rodentia; family Ctenomyidae; genus Ctenomys; species Ctenomys sociabilis. The sequence goes on from PVKA01003010.1 coordinate 26,841, forward strand.
CAAAGACTGTGGCTTTTATTTATTTATTTATTAATTTTATTGAGAAACAAACAGAAATGAGACAGTTTCCAAACAGGTGAGGAGGACAGTTTTAATAATTAGTGCATTCATATTGTTGTGTTCATAGTAGTTATTCATAGTATAAGATGCAGACATGATTTCTTATCTAAACACTATTAGTACAAATCTTTCTTCTCATTGAACTAAGGGAAAGTGGCTATATATCTAACTTAACTAATTTATATATATATATTATATATATATATAATTTATATTAGTGAATATATATATATATTCACTACAAAATGATTCTTCATTTATATACCTCTTTTTTATTTAGTTCTATAAGAGATGGATATTCCATTGCCATTCAAATATTGTAGGAGCATGAATTCAGCAAAATAATCCAATATAGTCCAGTAGTCCATAATAGCAGTGGGTTATCCATAGGACTCACAATGTCAGAAGTTGTTGACTTGAACCTTTTATAGCTCAGTGTAATAATATGGCTTTACTTTTTATACCTTGTTTTTATACTTTTCTGCTGGATAGTTAAGACCAAGATAAAGCAAGACCTATATAACAAAAAATGTAACTTCTGTATCTGACAAAGTCAGTCAAATCCCCTCAGGATTTACCCGGAAACCTTGTATTGCAGTTTGTAGATCCTTTGTCAGTGTCAGCCATGTGGATGAGTCACGGCCATTGCTTGAACAATTTACTTTCTGAGAAAGCCCGAGAGAATGTTTTTTCTCCATGTGACTCTTAGGCACACTATTCATCATTGATTGCATTCCTCTGTGGCTCCATAATCTCCTTGATCAGAAAACTTGGGGCTCAACTGAGTTACAGGATGTTTCAGTACAGGTTCTCCTATGTCCTGAATCCTCACTGACCCTTGAATGGCTAGGGCCAAAATGTTGCCTGTCCTTGCAGCCCTTCTTTTCACTAATTTTTGATGTGCAAACTTAAGTTGTTAACCCTCCCGAACAGAAGCTTAATGATATCATTACCCTATAACATAGGCAGTTGCGCTTAACCTATCTGTCTGAATATCAAACATCTTGGGCATAACATGGAACAGGTATTTTCCATCAAGTACTGATATGTTAAACTAAAAATCCCTACAGAATGTGAAGAAAAAAAAATAAAAAATTTTTAAAAAATCAAGATGAACAATTACGTATTTTTACACAGAAATTCAGAAATATAACCACATACAGCATTGTAGCAGGACAGTCCTGTGACTTCTTTTTGTTGTCTCTTGTTTTCACTTATTACCTTTTGTGTTAAACAGACATTTACTTGAGAGACAGTAGGGCGGTAATTGGTATGACCTGACAAGCAGTATGTATTTAGAAGACCAGGATGACAGGCATTCCAAGCATGACCCTAGTGTTACACGTAGCTGTCTTCAGTGCAGTTGCTCAGTTCACAGGTATCAGCATATATAGTTAGTCAGGGTGAGAATCCTTCCAGTTAACTGCTAGTTCCAAAAATCTGCTGAAGATTCTCAGGATCATTGCCTTAGCCATCTTGTGCATATAAATATATGGTTTTGCCCATCATGTTTCCTAGCTTTTCTTCTTGCCCTCTCTTTGTTGTCTAATCCTGAAGTTCTCACTTTCCTTTTTAGTTGTGTTATATCTTTCTATTTTTATTTCTTCTTCTGAGTTCTTACACTAGGGTGACTATACGACATTTACACATGTGGGTCTTGTTTTTTTCTTTTTTTTTTTTTTTTTGACAGGGTCTCACTATGCAGCCCACATTCATGGTGATCCTTCTGCTTTCTGCCTCCCTAGGGCTGGGATTACAGGCACGAGCCATCACGCCTGGATGTTTATTTCACTTATGAGTATATTTTCAAGTGGCATCCACTTAAATATAAAGACTTTGAGTTTATCATTCTTTATAGCTGAATAATACTCCATTGTATAGAAATACCACATCTTTTTAATCCAATCCTCAAGTGACAGGCATCTTAGTTGTTTCTGAGATTTGGCTGTCACAATTGTGCTGCTATAAACATAGGTACACATATATCACTATGATATGACATTTTCAGTTCCTCCGGGAAGATTCCCAGTAGGGGGATAGCTGGTTTGTGTGAGATTTCCAGTTCTAGTTTTGCGAGGAGTCTCCGCACTGATTCCCATAATGGTTGTACCAGTCTACATTCCCACCAGCAGTAGAGAAGGGTTCCTTTTTTCCCACAGATTCTCTGATATTTTTTGTTGATTGATTTCTGTATGATAGCCATTCTTTCTGGAGTGAGATGGTATATCAGTGTTGTTTTAATTTGCATTTCATGGATGGCTAATGATGTAGAGCATTTTTTCATATATTGATTTGCTTTAATTTTGTCCTCTGAGAAGTATCTGTTCATGTTGGATGCCCATTTATAGATTGGATCTTTAAATTCTGGGGCCCTATTTTTTTAGTTCTTTATAAATTCTAGAGAGCAGACCTTTGACTGAGTGTTTATCAGTGAAGATTTTTTTTTTTTTTTTACCAATTTGTGGGTTGTCTTTTCAGTTTGTTGGTAATTTCTTTTGATGTGCAAAAAACTTCTCAATAAGAAGAGGTCCCAGTTGTTAGTTCTTTCAAGTATTACCCATGTGATTTAATTTTTTCTCACGAACTCTTTACCTACTCCTATGTCTTGAAGAGTTTCTCCTACTTTCTCTTCTAGGAGATGGAGTCTTTCTGTTTTAATGTTTAGATCGTTAATCCATTTTGGCTTTAGCTTAGTGCACAGTGATAGACCTGGGTCAAGTTTTAGTTTTTGGCTCTCTACAAGCCAGTTTTTCCAAAAACATTTGTTAAAGAGGCTATCTTTCTTCCAGTAAGCATGTTTCATCCCTTTGTTGAAGGTAAGCTGGCTAAGTATGTTTGCAGTGGTTTCTGCATCTTCTAATCTATTCCACTGATCTCCAGGTCTGTTTTTTTTTTTTTTTTTTTTTTTGCCAATACCATGCTGATTTTATCACAGTAGCTTTGTAGTATAATTTCAAGTCAGGAGTTGTAATGCCTCCTGCCTTGTCTTTGTTGGCCAGAAGTGCCTTTGGTTTTCTAGGTCTTTTCTGGTTCCAAATAAATTTTAGGAATGATTTCTCTAGGTCTGTGAGGTATGTTGGTTGTATTTTTATGGGGATTGCATTAAATCTGACAGCAATTTTGGGAGTATGACCATCTTCACAATGTTGGTTCTTCCTATCCAGGAGCAAGGAATATCTTTGGGTTTTCTGAAATCCTCTATGATTTCTTTTTTCAGAGTACTGTAATTTTCATTGAATAGATCTTTGACTTCTTTAGTTGGATTACTTCCTAAATATCTCATTCTCCATGGTGCTTTTGTAAAAGATATTGTTTTTCTAATTTCCCTCTCAGTGTGTTTGTTTTCTGTGTAGAGGAATGCTATTGACTTTTGAGTATTGACTTTGTATCTTGCTATGCTACTGAATTTGTGTATTAATTATTGTAGTTTCTTTGTGGAGTCTTTTGGGTATTCCAAGTAAAGTATCATTTTTTTTTTCTTTGTGGAACTGGGGATTGAACTCAGGCCCTTTAGCTTGCCAGGCAAGTGCTTATCCTACTGAGCCATCTCGCTGGCTCTGGCTTTTATTTTCAAGATGGACCCTCTGCTATTTCTTTCACAACCATCTCCCTTAGGTTTGATAAATGGAGTTATGTGGAACTGCATGCAGGGAAGTCAGGAAGGCTGAAAGCCCCATCATTATGATCCTGGGGAGTCTGGAGGTGATGCTGAAGCCCTGTGAAGAGAGCTGAGAACAGGAGCCAGAAACTGGGAAGCACAAGAAGCAAGGGGAGCAGGTGGAGAGTGCTGTCAATGGCAGTGGGTGACAGAATCTAGCCTCCATCCTTGAAGAACTCACAGGGATTATTCTCTGCTCTTTTCAATGGCCTCATTACTGGAGGGAAAGCAAAACAAAGCTTTACCAAGTTTTATTTTGGGCCCTAAATTCCTCCGGCTGTACAATTTCTTTGGCATATGGAATAATTGAGTTAAAAAACAAGGCTTCCTGACACACAGAATATTATATTCTTTGATCTTGACCATGAGCCAATCAAGGCTTTTGGAAATTCATGCAGAGCTTAGCCACTCCTCTCCCCTAAGTGACATTCTTCAGAGGACCAAAAAGTCTTACTTTAACAAAAATATCAATATTACTAAGACAAAAAAGGCAATTAAAAAAGGTAATTTATAGGGCTGAGGAGATGGCTCAGTGGATTAGGTGCCTCCTTGGCAAGCCCAAGGTTCCGAGTTTGATCCCTGGCACTGCAAATGCATAAATAAATAAGTGAATAAATAAATAAATATATAAATATTAAACAAAAAGAAGGGGCTGGTGAGATAGCTCAGTGATCTAAAGTGCCTGCTTAGGCAAGCGTAGGCAGGTGCAGGGGGCTGCAGTTCGTCCTCCAGCACCACGTGCTGCTCCAGCCCCACCCTCAGGTGCTCTGAGCCAGTCACCCAGACAGGTTATGGTGATGCATGGCTGTAATCCCAGTGCTGGGAAGGCTGAAAACAGGAGGATCACTAGGAGTCTGAACTTCACAGTAAATCACTGTACCAAATACACTAAAAAAAGATTTCATTTGGAGAAACATTTACTCACTGGACGTAAGCTGTCTCCACACACAATGAAGCACGTTGACGAATGAAGCCATTCAGTCTTGAGGAATTATACATGTAGAACTGTGCTCTCAAAGTAGAAAGTTAATCCTGTAAGTTTGCAAACTTTTTCTAGGGGAAATGTGTGAACAGGCTGTGCTTTCCCGTTTTCTTGCTTCCCATGTTGCTCATGGGAAGGGTCCTCCTATGTCCACAGCATGGAAAGGCAGGCTTTCCCATCATGGTCGTCCTAGGCTTCCGGGCTATTTTCAGCTGCTACTGTCTATGTACTTCCTCTTGGAAGTGGCATATTGCAACTCAAACAGTCTGAAAACACATTTTCCTGAGAAGAATGAAGACACACAATATTTAAAAGTATGTTGGACAATTGGGATAAGGGAAAGGAGGAAAGAAAAAGAAGGGGGGGATATATAGATATAAACACAAGATAGCTAAGAAAATCGTACTTGAAATTCCTAGTGGTTTATTGAGAGGAACAGTTAATACCTAATTGTTATCAATTTTGTGTGCCTATAATCCTGAACAGCTACTTTGAAGATAACGATATGTAGTATAATAACCATTGTTGATTACTGATCGTCTTCTTTTGAAATTCTGCATCACTTTTAATGATTTTAAAATTTTTTATGGTCTTTAAAATAAAAAAAAAAAACATAGCCAGGGGAAATATGTGAACAGGCTGTGCTTTCCTGTTTTCTTGCTTCCCATGTGGCATACACCTGTAATCCCTGCACTCAGGAGGCTGAGGCAGGAAGATTGCTGAAAGCTTGAGGCCATCCTGGGTTACAAAGTGAACTCAAGATCAGGCTGAACTGCATAGCAAGACCCTGTCTCAAAAAAGACCAAAATAATAATAATAATAATAATAATAATAATAATAATAATAATAACAACAACAACAACAATACTAATAAGTCCATCAGATCAAAATAAATTAAAAAATACATTGGAAATGTTTTTAGGTGGAAGAGTGGGCTCTGCTTTTGTGTCCCACCTGATCAAGCTCAAGACAAAATGTCTCGCCATTGTAACATTATCAACACTAGTGAGAAGCAAAGGCTGATGGGAACTGGCTCTACATTTCAGCGCTAACAAAATCTATTGCAGGACAAAGCCAAAAGGCAGAGGGCACCATGAATCCATGCATTTCACCCTTTGTCCTTTAAGGGGCGGCTGAGGGGAGAAGTGGGTGGGCTCTGACATGGGGAGAGGGTCTCCTCAGCCACCCTTGATCATTTCAGTGTGTTTCCTTTGGTGGGAATGTTTCCAGTCAGATGAGGGAGGCTTGCATGCAGCTTTGCGGGGATTTCATTCTACCATCCAGTAAAAGGATTGGAAATCAAACTTTAAAAAATTACAAGTAAGCGGATTTTTGATGAGAAATCAGTGGTTTCGGTTAGTTTTTGCTCCCTATTAATTGAATAAAACTGACTCTCCTTTGTGGTCCCGGGAAGGCAGGGGTTGGATGGGACACCTTGGCATGGAGTGCCGCTGGAAGATATGCAGGCCCTGGCTTGAGAACCACCCTTAGAGTTCCAGTCAACTCAGCTATTCTTCTTAGTATCTTTCTCCAAAATTGAAAGCATCATTCCACAATTACATACACACGCCCATATTTATAGTGGCACGGTTTGTAATGGTCACATCTTGGAAGCAATCCAAATTTTCATCAACTGGCAAATGGATAAAGAAGATGTGGTTTATTACATAATGGAGTACTACTCCGATGTAAAAAAGGATAAACTTGAGACATTTCCAGCTAACTGGATGCACCTTGAAGCCACTCTCTTAAGTGAAAAAAATAAGACATATGTACAAATACCACATTGTTTCTCTGGTGTCAGAAATCAGAAGTGTAAATAAAGACCCAAATGTGCAATAGACACTGTGAAGTAGGAAGAAAATGTTCAAACAAAAAAGGAGACTAGAGAGAGCAAGAGGGAAAGGAAGGAAGGGAAAAGAGAAAAATGACTAGAAAAGAAAGAAGAAGATAGAGACAAAGCTTTTGAGAATAGGAAGAGGGGTTGAAGGGAGAGTAGGGAAGTGAAGAAAAAGAAGAATCAAGTTATCCCATGTTCAGGCACAAATTCCCTATGCTAAGTGTGATCAGTGTGTATATCTAGAATGCACCAATAAATTCATTAAAAAGAAAGGAAGTGCTCTTTGGCAACTGGCTTCTGTGGTTACAGGCAAGAAATCACAGATACATTTTCAATAGTGAAAATGACCCTGTAGGATTCTGTGTTCAGATTGATCAAAGCCTTCCAAGAATGTAAGCTTCTATAACTGACCACACTGCCCCTGAGGGAAAGGGTGTCCTGTTTGAAGATTCCTAGTGGAAGGGTCATCTTGGGACAGAGGGGATTTCTACCGTGTGAACACGCAGGCCACCCAATTGAACCGCTACCATCTGTGTGCATATGGAGGGGTTCTGGCGAAGGAGGGGGGGAGGTGACCGTCCTGTGCCCAGGAGGTGGCCTCTTAGTGTCTCCACGTGTCTGGGGGCATCAGGCTCTTTCTTGGCCAGCAGCCTCATCAGGTTATTTGAAGGTACAAAGAAGTGGCGACCCTAGTTGCTGTGATTTAATTAAAGGTAGGTGTGATTTACATTCAGGACTTCTTCAGTAATAGAGGGTTTGGATAAGACTGCAGGTTTTCACGTACCGCCTACATATGCGCAGTGTGGAAGAGGACTTTGCACAGAGTGCAGTGTGGGCAGGAAGTGCAGAGTCTGGTCCCCAGTGATGTTTGGTAAAGATGTGGTGACTAAGTGGACAGGGTCTGGTCTGGGCTTCATATGGCAAAGAAGATGTGAGTCCACAGATGGGCTTAAGTCCCACCTACGGGGCCAGCAGTTGTCAGACCCTGTCTTGTAACCAGAGCTCTACATCTGAAGCACAGTGACAGAAGCTTCTCCAAGAGTTTTGTGCCCCAGAAGTTTGTTTCATCTTCATTCTATAAATTTGTAAACTTCATGTGACAGTAATCTTTCTTGAAGGTGAGTTTGAAGGTGCATTTTTTTCCCTCTTTATCAATGACAGAAAGATTTTTAGAACAGAAATACTTCAGTATTTAGCAAATCTTCCAAGCCTATTGCTGCTTCCTTCCTTCCTTCCCTCCCTCCTTCCTTCCTTCCTTCCTTCCTTCCTTCCTTCCTTCCTTCCTTCCTTCCTTCCTTCCTTCATCTTCCTTCCCTCCCTCCTTCCTCTCTCTCTATGTTGGCTGAATCAACTCCAGCAGTTCTTAGCGTGGGGGTTGGGCAGGGCCAGGAACTGAGGAAGACTTCCTGCCGCCCTGCCCTGCTTCCGTTGAGAAGTCCCAGTCTTCAGAGGAGCTTGACCTTCTTCGCAGCCTCACCATTTTGAAAGAGCACCATCTCCATAAACTGCTGTTATTTGCCTTGGAGCCAGCAAAATATGGACTAAACCCTCCAGTAACTGTGAGCTAATAAACCTTTCCTTCCTTCATTTTGAGTGTTGGGTATTTGTTCCAGCAACCAGTAAAAGGTAAGACACAGGTCAAGTTCAGGACCTTGTGCTTGCCAGGTAGGTGCTTATGCCACTGAGCTATCTCCTAAGCTCTCTGCTCTATCCTAAAATCTACATACTCCTTTGTTGCATCTGGATAGCACAGGGCAATAAAAACAAAGGCTCCACTGGTTCTTTTATTCATCTAGTAAATTACTTAGACATTAGTGAGTCAGGCTAAGATGATAGCATCTTCCTCAGGCAGCTCTTACATGGTTGAAGATAAAGACTGACAGTGAAAATGGTTGCCTTCTAGACCAAATGTTTCTGTTTCTTTCCTAGTTTTTTATTTGTGTACAAATTTCTTGGATGGATCACTAAAATGCAGACCCTTGTTCAGTAGGTTTGGACTGAGCCACAGGCTGCAGTTCTGACTGGCACACCAGGGATGTTAACAGAGTCTGGCCCCAGGCCACGCTCAAGTGCAAAGAGCAAAATAACTTCCAATTCTAAGAGGCCCATGAGAAGAGGTGGTCTTAGTTGTTAATTCTTTCAAGTGTCACATGTGCAGTTTTTAAAAATTCCTTACTGCATGTATTTGAATTTTTTCTTTCCTCTTTTTGATGAGGTTAGCTAGGGGCTTATCAATTTTATTGAGTCTTTCAAAGAATCAACTTTTTGATTCATTGATTCTTTGAACTGTTTTCTTCATCTCAGTTGAATTAATTTTTACTCTAATCTTTATGATTTCTTCCTGTCTTTGGGCTCTGGGTTTGGTTTGTTCTTCTTTTTCTAGATGTTAGATATGCAACATTAGGGTGTTCATTTGTTCCCATTTTGTTTTTCTATTGTGTGAGTTTATAGGTATGATTTCCCCTCTAAGAACTACTTTCATTGCGTCCCATAAATTCCGGTAAATTGTGGTTGAATTTTCATTGAAATGGAGATATTGTTGAATTTTTTGTTTAATTTTGTCTGTGACCCATTGATTGCTGAGTAGGGTGTTGTTTTATTTTCATGTATTTAGCAGCTTTTTCTTGTTTCTTCTGTTATTTATTTCCAGTTTCATTGCACTATGGTTGGATAATATGTATGGGATAATTTCTGTTTTCTTTCATATACTTAAGCATGACCTATGGACTAGTATGTTGTCTATTTTAGAAAATGACCTGTGTGTAGCTGAAAAAAATGTGTATTCAGCTGTGGTTGGGTGGAACATTCTGTTTATGTCCACCAGGTCTATTTGTTCCAAGCTCTGGTTCAGTTCTGCTACTTCTTTGTTAATATTTTGTTTGATTGACCTATCTTTTTGAGATAAGGGGGTGTTAAGGTCTCCTGTTTACATTGTGATCTTGGATATTAGATTTTTCATGTCCATTAACATGTGTCTTATACAGTTGGGTGCTCTCATGTTTGGTGCGTATGAGTGTTGCCTCTTCCTCTTGAATTTTTCCCCTAAGCAATATATAGTGGCCCTCTTTATTTCATTTGGACCTTCTTGTTTTGAATTTGAGACTGTGTGAGAACAGAATTGCTACCATCCTTTGACTTTAAGCCTATGAATGTCTTGTTGAGTTAAGTGTGTTTCTTGTATACAGCATATTGTTGGGTTTTTTTCCTAATCCACTGTGCCAGTCTATTTCTCTTAATTGGTGAATTGAGTCCATTTACATTGATGGTTATAATTGAAATGTGTTGACTTATGATTGTCATGTTATTTACCTGCTGTTGTTTACTCCTTTTTGTTCTGCTTTTAATTGTTTGCCCTATTTAGTGGGTTTGCCCTATTTAGTGAGAACTTTCTGTTCTTGTATGTGGAGTTCTGGACATTGTGTTCCCTCTTTAGAACATCTTTCAGTAGCCTGTGTAGGGATGGCTCTGTCACTGTGAAATTCTTTAGTTGTTCTTTGTCATGGAAGTATTTCACTTCTCCATCAAACTTGAAAGAGAGTTTTGCAGGCTATAGTAGTCTGGGCTGGAATTTTTTTTCATAGAGGACTTGAAGTACTCTGCTCCCTGCTCTCCTTGCCTTCATGGTTTGTGAAGAGAAGTTGGCTGTAGTTCTGATAGGTTTTCCTTTGAATGTGATCTGCTTCTTTTCTCTAGCAGCTTTCAGTATATTATTCTTGTGTTGGATTTCTGGCATCTTGACTAGTATATGTCTCCATGTGTTTTTAGTTGGCTTGAAGTTATTTGGCATTCTGTATGCTTCAGTTATTTGATGTTAGATTGTTCCTCATATTTGGGAAGTTTTCTGCTATTACTTCTGCCTATATTCTTTCTATATCATTTGTATTGACTCCTTCTTTCTCCTTGATGCCTATTAGTTCATGTTGTTCATCTTGGCATCATCTTGCAGGTGATGAATTATTTTTTTCCTGAATCCTCGTTGTTTTTAAGAGATCCTTTCTCACCTTTTCACTAGTTGCACCAGTGTCTTCACGGTCTAAAACTCTGTCTTCACTTTCACTCAAACTGCTTTTTAGACTTATGATTGAAATTTTAAGTTCTTCTAAATCTCTTTGATTCTGCTTCATGTGGTCTATTTCTTTCTTGTATTGCTCATTCAAGGAATTCGTCATATTTCTAATCTTCTCTATTTTTTTTAATCAATGTCTTCTTTAGATGTAGCTATTAATTCTTTTACTGCAGAGTTTTTTTCCAAATTGGATTTCCCCCATATATTTCCATAATTGATTCTCTACTTCAGATTCTATGATTTCAAAGATTTCTTTTTTTATTTCAAAAATTATTTCTGGTCTGAGTTCCTCTTTAACTTTCTGCTGTTGTTTCTTTGCTTATGATGCTGTTAATTCATATGTTTCACCTGGAATAGTGTTCTCTGCACTTGTTCTTGGTGGGCATTGAATAGGTTTCTGGATTTGATTCATTACTTTGGATGCTATGTATTCAACAATTTCTTTTTTTATTTCAAGCATTAATTCTGGTTTGAGTTCCTCTATACCTTTCTGCTGTTGTTTCTTTGCTTCCTACTGTGTTAATTCATTCATTTCAGCTGAGCTAGTGCTCTCTGCACTTATCATTGGTGGGCTCGAGGCCTGAGATTGCATTTTGCTCCTTGTCTTTGTCATTTTGTATAGCACTGACCACTGACCTTTGGTGTAGAGCTTTGGTGCAGTTACAGCCTTAGTGTGTAATGAGATTCAGGTGCCAATCTATTAAGTTTGAAATTATCCAGTTATGCCTGGCCTGGATCTAGCTGTTGTGTTCAGTTCCTTTTTGCTGTAGCCCTTCTGGCACAACTGCAAGCCTATGGTTCCCCTCTGTTGTGTCCCTGGCCCAGGGAGCACTGGGAGCGCCAACGCTCTCCCACACACTCACCAGGCTGTGCCGGGCTGAATCAGGGGTGGGAAGAGTCACAAAACTTCTCAGTTGTTTGGCAGGCTTGGGGGGGCCTCTGGGTAGTTGCAGGGTGGGACAGGCTGGGGTGGATCTCTGAGAGAGTCTCAGAAATTCTCACTTGCTTCGAGGTTTTGGGGGCTGGGCTCCAGATGGCACTCACCAAAGTCTCGCCCGGGACCTGATAGTTCTTCCACATAGTCACCGGGCCATGCTGGGCTGGATCAGGGGCCAGAAGAGTCACAAAACTTCTCCGCTTGGCAGGCTCGAGGGCAGGGGCTCCGGGGAGTTGCAGGGTGGGACAGATGGGCTGGACTCCCATGCAGTTTTATTTATGAACTCTTCACCTACCCTATGTCTTCAAGAGTTCCTCCAACTTTCTTTTCCAGGAGATTTGGTGTTTCTGTTTAAATGTTTAGATCTTTAATCCATTTTGACTTTAGTTTAGTGCATGTTTTGAAACTGTCTCATTGCTATTTCTTTCTCAATAAAATTAATTAGAAAATTAAAAAAATTTTAACTGAGAGAGAGAGAGAGAGAGAGAGAGAGAGAGAGAGAGAGACCCACAACAGTCAGCCTGCTACAGTGGCTGACAGACCCACTTTCAGGTGACCACAAAGGAGAGCAAGGGGAAGACACTTAATGACTTGGAAGTCAGAATCCAGCACACAATAAACTGTAAAGTTAAAGAGTCTGGGAAATGATATCCCATTAATTACGAAGAGGGTAGTAGCATTGCCATTGAGTAAGATGTGGATTGTAAGTATGCCAGCTCCTGAGCAGGTCAGCTGTGCATCCCAGATACCTCAGACATTGCAGTGGGTGGAACAGGGACTGTTGTACTTGGGACCACATTCTGCTGAGAAGTCCTTAAATAGCAATTGCTATTCACGGGAGCAAAAGACAATTTGACCAGGTGAGGAGGATATAGAATCCATTAACTTTCATGCCTGAGGGTCGTTGGAGAGAAATGAATCTGCTCAGAATCTCCTCAGAAAGTGTCTCTATTTTTTTTTTTTCTCAAAGAACTTACATGTACTCAAAAGAAAAAAAGAAAGGACTGATTTGTGCAGGATCGTTGAGAGGCTAAGTGTGCTGAGTAAGGTCACTTCAGGGGGGGCATAGGGCTGGGCTTACAAATCTGAGAGTGCCTCGATATCACATTCCCTGTAACGCTGATCAGGCCCTGTTCAGCAGGGTAACTGCATGTACTGAGATGCTTGGACCCTGTGGACTGAAATACAGAAGAAAGAAAAATAACTGCAGCTCTAGTGTCAGAAGTCTCTGAGTTATTGCAGAACTCAGAGAATAAACTATCAGGAGAGAACACATTTAAAACACATACAACCAAGCAACCTAATATCCTCCATGGAGTAAAATCATAGATGGTGACCAAGATTATCCATGCAGCTTTTACCCTCATTTCCTGTAATGAAATTTCAAAGCCAGCAATGGTTGTTGAACTTGCAGCCCCCCCACTTCGCAGCTGAGCCAAGCTCCTTTGGGTTCACTCTTTCCTGAACGAAGGAGAGCTCCAGAAAGCCTAGATGAGCCTGTGATGAAAGCGTAGAAAGCCTGATGGCTGAGTGATGCTAAGGAGAGAGCCTGCTGCTCTAATTTGATTTCTGGTCTTTGATGCCTATTGAAGCACCAGGAAATATTTTTTTATCTTTATTTTTTGCAGTATTATTGTATTTGAGCATACTAAATACAGTCTTTCTATCTGGAAATATCTCACTGAAGATGAATAAATACCATTCATCTAAATGATGACCTTTCTAGATACGTCCAAGTCATCCTTTCCAAGCTAATGCTCAAGGAAACTTTCATTTATTCTCTTGTATTTCTTGGTAAGTTTCCCTTGGCTTCCTGTCAGGATGAGTTCCCTCCCTGCTACTAAAGACCCAAGGAGGAGCTTTGTCCAGGATAGTGTTCCAGGATAGCGTTCATTTGTAGTAAATCATGTGTGAAATTATCCAGTGATTTGTGCTGCTAATCATAGCCTGCTCACATCAACAATCTTTCTTTCCTGTTTCTAGAGAGTGGGTAGAAGTTAACAATACTCTGGGAGAATCGTCAGGCATGTGTTTTGCCTTATGTTTCATCCTCTGCTTGGTGGTCCAGTAAAAACTGTCTATGGTTATATCCATTTCATTTGCTATTTCTCTGATCGACCACAAATCTTCCAAATGGTTCTTTGTGTATCATGATCTGAAATATTGTCATTGACATCTTAGCTCCCAAGCCTTCTCCTGTCATAGATGTATGGCTCAGTTTTTTAATTTTCAACTTAGCACTTCCTGGTTCAGGGCTGCAGAGTTGTTATATTCAGTATTGTTCTTTGAGTCTAACTGTTCTTGGCAGAAATCAGCCCAGATTTCTAATCATGGCCATGATTTGTGTCTTAGACCTTTTATATTTCTAAAGTAGCCCAGAGAGTTCACTTATGCTACCCAGGGACCAATGATTTGAGTAAAAAATAAAATTGGTCAACCTAGCCAACTCAATCAAGTCCTTAGATTGGGGTTACATTGCTGCATAGTCTGTTTTATTACTCATTTATATTATCTTCTCAATAGTGGCCTAGTTCCATGAAAGTGTATGTTAATAATGGGGATAGAATCTGTCGGATGAATAGTTGTAGCCCCAGTGGTGTACCTACCCAAGGCCAAGTTAGTGAGTGCAGAAGTGAGAGACTTATGATTTGGGGTTGAAATGCAGTCAGAGGAGCAGACCCTCTCTTAGCCCATGTAGGCTCAATGTCTCAAGAGTAATATAAAAAATGGGGCCATAGTTTGTTTGTTCATTTATTTTGAGACAGGGTCTCACTTTGTAATGAAGAGTGATCTGGAGCTCGATATACAGCCTGGGTTGGCCTCAAACTCAAGGGAATAACCCTCCTACCTTAGCCTCTCGACTGCGGGGATTGTAGGCATGTGTTACCACCCTCAGCCAGTACTTTCCCACCAAACAGACAATTCCTAGTCCCTTCTCCAGCCCCTGAGGACCTGTTTGATTAGAATCTTACTACCCAGCTTGGGCTTGTAGTGATCCTCCTGTCTCAGCCTCCCCAGTGCTGGGATCACAGGTGTGTACCACCACGCCTGGTTTTGGTGGCCAGTTTAGTGCACATGGGGTTCCAGGGCTGGCACAGCATACGGTACCAGGGATTGAAGATATGCTTGCCGAGCAGGCACTTAGGCTGCAGATCTATCTCCCCACCTCCTCTGAAACCTTTTTAAACTCTGAAGAGTAAAGACTCTGGCTTTATGTGGAAATCAGTTGCTACTTGCTGTCCAGACCATCAAAGGCTCCTTCTGTAGATTCTTATATGCTTTTATTCCTGGTTTCTGGACAGTTTTATTCAGTCCTATAGCAAAAAAGACACTTTTCAGTGTGATATGAATGAGATCTTGGCACAAGGTGGAGTGGATGATTAATATGCTGGAATGATGTGAACTCATTCACATAGCTTTGTTCCATGTGATTTTATTTTGTAATTGCCCCTACAGCCTCTTGGAGTCTGCTCTGCTCAGACACTAATGATCTCTGTACAGGCGCCGGTTCCAGGTGAGAGAGTGATCCTCCCCCCAAGAACGAGTTAATCCCAGTGGCCCATTAGGGAGGTGATGACCTGCAGAGTTATTTGCTGGTTGAATGCACACATCTGGAACATTTTTCTTGGTGGAGCCAACATACAGCTTTCCATTTTTCACCCACATCAGTGAGAAGTAAGGAGTGGCTCTTTAGCAAGAGGTAACTATGCAATAATGCAACAAAACTGGCTACAGCACTTTCTTTATTACAGAGCTAAATACTCATTATTGTTTGTAAATGATGCATTCATAACCTCTGCAGAGCTATAGTTCATATGCGATTGACTTCCATTGACAAAGGAAGAAAGTCCTTATTTCTTCTAAATGTCAAACTTAGACTTAACAAAACTCCCGTTTCCTTTAAGAGGTTTGTGTATTTAAAAACAAATGTTCAGCAATTAGGTGGGACAGAGGAGAACTAGTACTTGACTGTGGGAGGAGGGAAAACACATTACAGAAATTCTAAACAAATAGAACCCCAAAGACTGAAGGGAAATTATAGAAGGTCCCATAGCATGCAACTTTTTTTTTTTTAAGTAGGTACTCCAGGAGCAGAGGGACTAGAAAGACTGGTCTCCTCTTCAGGGGGACGCTGGACTCTGGAAAAACTTGGTATCATTTTGTACTGCGTAGAGGCAAAGCATATATTGCTCAATGATGCAGTGCTTGCCGGGCAAGTGCAAGATCCTGAGTTTGATTCCTGGCAGCCTTGGCCCCCAAATTTCATACTATAAAGATAAACTTCACTCATGCAATAAAATGAAATGCATTTTCATACAGAAAGGGCGGATAATCTGGAGCTTTTCCTTTCCCAGAGCTAAGGCCATGTTGTGTGTTGTACATTGTTCTGGAAAGGGACTCAGAGCTTGGTACCTACTAATGTAGTCACTAAAACAAATACTTAGGAGAATGAGTTAGGAGGAATGGGCCAGTCGTGACTGGGAAATATCATTCCATTCAGCATTGCTGCTTACAGAGGGCAAGCTGAGAAACACTTTCCATTGAAGCAAATAGGAAAATTGAAGCAGTTTGGCTGACTTCAGGGGACTGTGAAACTTTGGCTTCTCACGTCTGATGTCCAGATCTTTCTTGGAGGCCAGGCTTCTACTGTACTGGGAGGAACAAAAGGAACAGGCTTGGGAGGAAGTACAGAGCCAAGGAAGGAAAAGGGTTTCTCAGGAGAGGGAGCAGGAGGTCAACTTTGCTGAATGAAGGATACTTTTAGAGAATCAGTTCTGCTGTTCTCTTTCCCCAAGCAGTTTGTATAAAAAGCAGAAATGCTACTTTCTTAAATACAGTTTATTTAGGGTTAGCCATGGCAATATATGAAAAAAAAGGCAGCCTATCTACAATTTAAGCATTTGTAGGGTGAGTTTTTGGAAAAATATGTGGATCTATACTAATTCAGATTTTTATTTTAAAACAAGCTAAACGGTATGGTGTAAGTTTCCAAAAGTGTGAAAGTTTTCTTCTATCTTATAAGCAGGCATTCAGAGGTATATGTTGGTTCTAAGAACTTTGGTAGAAACCTGCCAGAAATGGAAATGAACACGAATCACCTTGTCTTCAGGCTACTTTGGTATGGATTTGTAAAACCTGAGTCCATTGGAGAATTTTTGAAGTAACACAACTCTAAGTAAGACACATGAGTGAAAACAGCAGTTGCAGGGAGTTAAAGGTTAGTGTCGAGTTCTAACTTTGGTAGAAGGCATTGTGTAGGGCTACCAGCACAGGTCCCAAGTTCCTCTTTTGGTTTCCCTGGGACACTTTCCAGCAGTTCGACGCTCCTGTGAACGGGACATGCAAAATGCAACACGGCCTTTGGCTTCGTATCAGATGTGCTCAGCAGCGGGCCTGTCCGAATTTCACTCCAGGCCCAGGGAGGAGGCGGGTAGGCACAGGGTGGCTGCTTCAGGCCGAAAGGGAGGGGGCAGGTGGTGGGCCAGGGTGCTGCTCGCAGAGTTCCTGCGGGGCGGGATGTCCTGTCTGTCATGCCTTCCTTTCTGGCTGGAGCTGTGGGGCTGAGGTTGCCCGCTGACCTCCCACTCCCGGCTGGAGTGCATGGGGCACACGAGCGACCTTAGATCACCGAACAGCAGCTGCACCGAAGGGAGCACCGCTTCTTCTTTTTCTTGGGGTGGAAAATTGTGAAGATGGCTTCATCAAAAACCGCCTTAAGTCCTTTCTGAGTCAGGGCCGAGCATTCCAAATAGCACTGTGCTCCAATCTTAAACATGAAAGAGAGAGAGAGAGTCGTGAGGAGGAGGAAAGGACAGAGAAAAGGCACGGGACGGGGGCGGGGGGGTGGGGAACGGCTTCCAATCCGACTTGCCTAGGGGTTTGTGTGTGTTGTGGCTTGTGTGGAGTTGTACCCCCAAAGCCTTACGTGCCACTGGGGCACGGTTCTCAAGTCAGGGATTATGGTTCTGAGTACTTCTGGGATTGTGGGTGTGAGTGCTACACTACTTACTTGTCCCTGGGGCGGACAGCCTAAAGGCGATATAAGGAAAGGAGAGACCGGCCTCTGCCCTCGTCGCGGCCACTCCTTCCGTTTGGCTCTTGCTGTTTTGCTGTCTTGCAAAGCCAAGAACCGCGGCCCTCACCATGTGGCACTCTGCCTTGGAGCCAGTCGAGTATGGACTGAAGCCTCCACTAACTGTGAGCTAAATAAACCTTTCCTTCCTACACTTTGGCTGTTGGGTATTTCGTCCCAGCAATGAGAGACAAGTAACCAAGTCAGTGTGGCTTAGTTTTCTTGTTTACAACAGCATCCACTACCTTAAGTTTTTTTAAAAATATTCTTACACTAGCAATGCATGGCTACAGATCACTTTCAGAAGCAGTGACTTCCTCAAGGGGTCCATGGCCCCTTGCCTAACATAACCACATAAAGCTGTCATAGTGTGAAGAATCAGAAGAGGACTCAAAGCCAATGGTATGTTTGAGTTATGTTGTGAAGCACACGGCTGCCCGGCGTTGTGTTAGTTGCAGTCAGATCTGAGCTGTACCTCCGTGATGTGGCAGGGCCAGGTGCCAGCCGGGTTATAAAGCCACAGAAAAGGAATGGAGTTTCTAGACATTCTTGGAATATACTTCTAACAAGGCATCTTTCAGCAGAATAATAGCTGAATGGTATTGTTTCTCAGTTTCAATATGCTTTGAAAAATACATTTCAGGAAATTAAAAAAATCAAAATATGTAAAAACCAGAAATTATAAAGTATATGTATAGACTGAAACATATTCCCTATCTGTGGATAGTCCATTGAAATGACAAAGTATTTTATATTTGTGTAGGGCTTTATTTAAAAATTTTGATGATTTCATACCATGGTATGTTGGGTAATTGTGAATGCTCTATGAAAACCAGAAACGCAGGCCAAAATTATAGGTTCTCAGGAAGAAAATCCTAGGCGTGAAGACCATGTTTGGTAATCAGCTCCATGGGAAGGATACCTGGACGTTTCTCACATTCTCAGTGTGAGCCAACAATATGACACAGGCCTCTGAATGCTAAGAATGCCTAGAAAAATGCTTGCTGTTGGTTTACACTATAAGACTCATTTTGAAGCATGCAACTAGATTAGGAAAGGTTGGCAGGATGGTGACCTCCTGGTCACTACAGTAGCAGAATGTCGAGAAGGACAGCAAAGTCCCATGCCTGTCAAGGCCAGCTGCTTACACAGATGAATGAACCAGGGCTGGCAGGAGGCATAGAGGAATGATGGGTCATAGCACATGCCCCATGTGGGGGTGCTAGGTTGTGATTCTTCCACTGTTGTATTTTTCAAGAAGATCTGGGAACTTAGACTTGATTTACTACTTACAAATTAAAAAACCCTCCTGTGGCCCATGGAGGATGTTGATGTGGATGCACCTGAGTGTAACTCGTCAATCTGCAATGTGTGACATTGTCTGCAGTAGTGCAGGAACAGCCCCAGGAGGGGAACATGAGGTGTCAAGTGGAAAGTGAAAGAACTAGACGGAAGCACTGGGTCGTCATTAGGGTTCCTTGTTTCTCGACAGTAACTGTCCAGATTGCTGAGCTCTGATGAAGCTGGCAGTCAGTGCGAGAAGCTGCTCACCTATCTGCAAGGCCACAGATGCAAAGACTAAACAGAAAATGAATTTGCTTTGATTGGGACTAGAAATTACTCTCTTATTTCTCCAACAGATATTATACCCAGTGCAGACTGGAGTGCTTACTGTATGAGCTAAAGAGAAATGCCAAATTTATGGCATTGAAACCATCAGTGGATGTTGAAAATCTTTCTTGCATTTTGACCATGGTTAGCCTTGGGCTAGGAAATGACTTTAAAAAAAAAAATTATTTATTTATTTATTTTTTTTTGGTGGAACCAGGAGTTGAACTCAGGACCCTAAGCTTGCCAAGCAGGCACTTATTCTACTGAGCTATCTCCCAAGCTGGAAATGCCTTTTAAAAATAACTTTAAAAGTAAGACAGTAATGTGTAAATCAAACAAAAAATGCTAGGATACTGCTTTTAGAGAGGAATAAAAGGCAGAGAGAATTTTCCTAATAATGTCACTGTCACACTTGGGGCTGGATACCAGCACGTGTAAAAAGGCACATTAATTTAACAATGGGCCAGCTGAAGGACTCGTAATGTGACAGCTCTTTGTGTGCCTGCTGGGAAACTTGTAAAGTGTTGCGGGGCGCTTTTATCTGAGACACCCCTGGGATGATGATCACTAGCCTCAGACAGATTCTTGGGGCTCCAGGTGAGCGTAAGACTCCGTTCACATTGGTCTCCCACCACAAGGTGGGTGGGGCCTCACAAGATGGGGAGGGCTGTGGACAGGGCATCAGAGCTTGCCTTTTGATGTTTCAAGAGGAGTCTCAACTTGTCTCTCCCAATTCTGACATTACTGCAGATCATGAAACAGCAGAGAAAGGGAGCATTGTGTAAGGAGGTTAACAAAGCACTGTGCCCTGTGCTGTTCCTTCCAGGACGAGTTGCCAGCAGGTTTTGGGTGTGAGTGGGAAGGAATGTGAGCAAGGGAACCCAGTTGTGAGATGAGTATTGTTACTGGGTTTCAAGTGCTCTGAGAGTCAGAGAGACAATTTACACAGGCATGCTAGAGGAATTGCTAAAGAACTCATTTGTGTCCTTACAGATGTGCAGTGGAAAACTGTCTCAAGGAAACACAGCTGTTTTGAAGCAGCTTCACCTGCCTCTTGGAGCAAAACAATCTACTCCGTCAAATATTCACAATCCGTCTGGAATTGTGCAGGATTTGAAGATCCTTGTTTAGACATACAGGCTAGAAATCTGGAACGTGCTTTAGCAAGCTGATATATTTCAAGGAAAAGAGAGGATATAAATAGTATACTTTCTGATAATTTTACAATAGCTAAAACTTACTATTTCAAAAGCTGGGAAATGCTGCAGATGCACAGCCAATGTGAGAGCCTGACAAGCAAATAAACCCACAGGGGAAGCCAGTAAAACACAACGGAGTTTTTCTTCCAGGTTGTCCTGGGGGCAGGGGGATATGTTATGGAATAAGATAGAAATTAATAGGCAGGAATGACAGCGAAGAAGCCTTCCCTGCTGGAATCGTGTCTGAGGGCCAACACGGATTTCACTGTGGCTTGCTGACCTGGACCTGGTAGGGTGGCTCATGTCATCACCATGGCAAAGTTCTGTCACTGTCCTCATTTTACAGCACAGAGAGCTGAAGGCTGCACAGGTTAAGTAACCTGTCTGCGGCCATGCATCTAAGAGCATGGCAGAGATTAGTGTTTGTCTATTTCTGGGCCAGGGTCTTCATCACTCTGCTTTGTCACCTCCAGAAAACAGAAAGAGGTTGTGGTTGAGAGAAAAAAAAGCCCACAGAAAACAAAAATCCTTAGTGAATCAGAGAAGGAATCTTGTTGACTTAGGGAGGAAGAGAGAAGGGAAGGGAGAGAGGGGCATTTCCCACGTGGGAATGGGGAGAAGGGATCAGAGGGGTCAGCAGGTGAGGTGGCATCTAAAGGAGCTGAAAAAGGGAACAAGAACCCGAAGGGCTGTGAGAGAAAGTCTGTTTCCATCAATCAATATTCATCAGCTGCTGAAAGAGGAAGAGCATTTGTGGGTTTGATGCTTTTTTTTCAGGACTCTATAAAGATGCTAGCTAGCTCCAGCATAGATGGTGAGATGGGAGTGTGCTGCTCGGGTATGGGAGGGTGTGGAGTGGCAGGAGGGGCGGGCACCTTGCCTAAAAGACAAATGAAAGCTTGGCTCATGAGAAAATTCTTTTCTTTTCTTTCTTT
The DNA here is from genome assembly GCA_004027165.1 of Ctenomys sociabilis. Lineage (NCBI taxonomy): Eukaryota > Metazoa > Chordata > Mammalia > Rodentia > Ctenomyidae > Ctenomys > Ctenomys sociabilis. The sequence goes on from PVKA01003010.1 coordinate 48,202, forward strand.
CTTTTTTGTCTTTTCATTGAGATAGGGTCTCACTATGTAGTTCTAGTAGAATAAGCATTTCCCTGAACTACATGGTGAGACCCTGTCTAATTGAAAAGATAAAAAAAAGATCCATCTTTTTTTTTTTCTTTTTGTGAGGATTGAACTCAGGACCTTGCACTTGCCAGGCAGGTGCTTATACCACTGAACTATATCCCCAGCCCTGTAGTTCAGGCTGGCCTTGAGCTCACTTTGTAGCCCAGGCTGGTCTGGAACTTGCAACAATCCTCCTGCCTCAGCCTCTTGAGTGTTGGGATCACAGGTGTGCTCCAGAGCTGCCAGATGTTGTGGACATTTTTTTAGAAGCCAGAAATACTATCTATCTATCTATCTATCTATCTATCTATCTATCTATCTATCTATCTATCTATCAATCATCTATCTATCTACATATCCATAGCTATATCTATATAGATAGTAGATATATTTGTTCTAAGTTTCCAAAGTGCTAAATGCTGCCCACTAAATTGCATAAAAATATTGGTTGTGGTTGAGAGACAAATAGACTGATCAAAATATCTATGGGTAAATCTGGCCCTTCAGGTTGTCAGTTGGCTCCTTATGTTTGAAAGGAGGCTTTTGAATATATTGGCCTCTGTCTGGGGACTTTATTCCCAGGCCCCTAGTAAATTTGATAAACTTCTCTTCGATTACACCTGGCTCTGATATCAGCTGCTTCAGGAAATCTTCTCTGAGTCCTCCTGCCCCAAATATGTCTGTCACACTCTCCTCGGCCACGTCTGTCCTGCTGTAGTGTCTGAAGTGGATGCAGCAGCTCAGAGCATCTGTTTGCTCTCTGCCCTCTTGCCCTTGCATATGGGCCTCTGTAGCCCTGATGCGAGCTGTGAGGTGCTGGCCTTTGACAGCCTGGGATAGGGGCGATGGTAATACATGCAACAGGTTGGGCCTTGTGGCTCCTTCATTCAAGAGGAGCGACTCAGACTCCAGTTAATTGATATCATGGAACACTGATGACTGGGTTTTGCAGCCTTAAATTCCACCTGTAATGACAGAAAAAGTCACCTGGTGAAGAAGGTGACAAGAACAGGCAAAAGATGAAAAAAAAAAAAAAACAAAAGTAGGAAAGCATCATCCCCTGGAAGTGCCTGATGAAGACCAGACTTAGAGACTCATGTGGTACTTACACAGATGGAGCTGAGAAAGAGAACGCACAGAAGATGAGAACGTGCAAAGGAGCTCTGGGCCGCGAGAGGTGTTTAATCAATTATCAAATAACTCTAGCAGAGTATGGATGTTTCCAGATGTGTCCCTTGGGAATCAAAAACCATACATGGGGGGGATGATTTAAGTTAGAGTAGACAAAGCTTGCTTCTTATAAATTGACACAAAATATTTGTGCAAGTGGGGTTGCCTTTGAATATAAAGAATTATTTAATCATGAACACCGTTAAACCATCCTCTTTTGTTTTTCTTTTGTGGCCAGCTTAGCCTATCCTGGGTAGCCTGTGGTGCCAGGGATTGAACCGCAGTCCCTGCAAGCTTGCCTAATCTTGTGTAAGCTGGTGCTTCAGACTGCTGAGCTGTCTCACTTGGCCCAAACCATCTTTAAACAAAATACCCTTTTGAGACCACAAAGAGAAGGTAGATGAAAAACACACAGTAGACTGAGAAGCATTTAATAGGTAAGGACAGATGTGAGAAATTCAGAAATTGGCAAAGCACATAAGTTTTGGGAAGAATATGTGCATTAAAATGTGACTTTCAGGGCTGGGGAGATAGTTCGGCAGTCTAAGTACCTGCCTGGCAAGGGTAAGGACCTGGGTTTGATCCCTGGTACCACTTGTTGTGCCTGCCCTGGAACCCTGGGCCACTGGAAACTGGGCATGGTGGCACACGCTTGTAATCCCAGTGCTGGGGAGGCTGAGACAGGAAGCTCACTATGAGTCTGAGCTGCATAGTGAGACCCTGTACCAAACAAATAAATTTAAAATAAAATGTGACCTTCAGTATATTAAAAAAGGCCCCAAACTTTAGGGTTTCTTTTTAGACTACAGCTGGGAGGCAGAGGCGCTTGTTTATCACATCCTTCTGTTACGGTCGAGCTGTATAACCTTAACCTCTCCACACCTCAGTTTCCCCTAGGAAGTCAGTGATAATCACATACACAGTCCTGGGGGGTGCTGTGAGCATTAATTAAGATGATGCATGGAAGGCAGTCAGCTTGCAGCCTGCACTCTGCAGCCACTCCACACAGGCTGCCTGTTATTATAAACTACCTGACGGTGAAGTTAAAGAGTAGCGAAACTTAAAACATCTCTGTAATTACAGGAATTGTGATGAAACAAGTGAAAATCTTGCTTAGTTTCTTTCTAAATTGGATTTGGTGAGCTAAACATGATTCTCTCTGTATCTGAGAGCAGTTGCTAAGAGAAGCTGGCAAAAGGCAATAAAGTGGTGAACGCAGCCGTTGTTCCTAAAATAAGTCTGAAATGAGATGGGAGGCCTTGGAGCTACTTCTTGTAAGATGGTGGGGTGTGTGTGTGTGGGAAACACACACACACAAAACAACTTCCCAGCTGACAGGACGAGGGGATAGACAGGCCCGGAAGCACGGAACACTGAGCCCGAGGTCCTGCAGGGAGCTGGGGCTGTGCCAGCCGGGAGCTCCTCCTGGGAAGCACGCAGAGCTATTTCTGGAGCTGGGTATTTATGTATGTTAACGAGAGTGTTTGGGTTGAATGTTTGAGAAGGTAGAAGGACCAGAGGCACATATTCATTCTCCTGGAAGAAAAACACATGGCTGGAAAAGAGACAGTTTATAGAATGACTAAGTTCACAGAGGTGGGTTAGACCTAATTTCCTCCTTCCCTTCCTGTGTGCTGGGGGTTGCTCCCAGGGAATACGGCTACATCTTTAGCCCTTCTCATTTTATTTTGAGACAGGGTCTCACTGACTTGCCCAGGCTGCCTTGTGAGTCTGTGATCTTCTGGCTTTGGCATGCAACACCCTGCCCAGCCTGGCTCTGTTCCCATAGAACCAAAATGTTATTTAATTCCTTTTAGCTAAGTGCATCATACTAATTTTTGTGCTATAACCAGGTTTTCATAGGAGAAACATGTCCATCTTTGTTCACGAAGACTGTAGTTGCTGTCCTTCTTGACTGGCAAGGAGAGGGCTGTACTGACTGTCCAGGGTTTGTATTTTGCAGGGCTACATACTTAGAAAATAAAACAAAAATTTTAAAGTCTCCTTTTTGGGTTGATAAATCTGTGACTAAATCAATGAAGATATAGCTCCAAGTTACAGAAATGAGGTTTTTAAGCCTCCCTTTTGGATAACGTACTGCCATCCTCTCACGTCTATTTTAGTGGTAACTTCGCTCACACCTTGGTGGTTGCATTAAGGCAAAGATTGTTGCCAGGCAAACACTTTCTGAAATGTAACAACTTAATAAGTATTCAGTTAGCCTCTGAAGAAGGAAGAGTCTGTGCAGACAGCTCTAGCTTCAAGCAAGTTGCCGGTATTTGTCCAGCGGCCCCTTGGATTTCCCAGCCCGTTCCTTCTTGCTGTGTATTACGTTTGTGTGTGCTGTGTGGAGCACCAGCTCGCCTGTGAGTGGCTGTTCATTGTGTAATGAGAAGTCCTAGTCAGCAGAACCCCGCCAGATGCTAGTTCTAAGTCTCTGTGAAGAAAACCACAAGTGCTGCACGTGGGTCATTTAAATGAGTTACAGCGCTCATAGGTAGTGAGATTTACAAATACACATCGAAGCCTCCCTTAATTCACAGTATATGTGGCACGGAGGTGTTCTAGAGGTTGCTAAATCAGTGCTAAGTGCTCCAGCTGTTTACATTCAGCGAGTTTCTTTCATAATGATAAACAGAGTTTCTTTCATAATGATAAACAATACCAGCTGACAAGAACGCTAACCGCATGAGCCTTCTGGCCTTTCTGGAGCCAGGGAAAATCGAAAGCAACAGATTCTTAAAGCCAAACTTGCTGGTTCCCAAGCATGCACCCTACTCTCCTCTCAGGTACATTTAAAGTTAAATTAAGACCTGACGTACCGCTTTTGCAAGCTTCACACCGTGCTCATAAGTGAGGGGCTTCTCTTTCATGTACAGCAGACGGGCCAAGGTTTTGGGGTCATCGCGGAGATCGATCTAGCAAAACACAAATGTGATCAACTTACTTAGCCTTCTCAGTCATTTTGAACTATGTTCTAATAGGGTTTCTTTTCTCTTGGACACTTTTGAACTGGATGAACCTTAAGAGAGCACACACGCATGCCTATGTTATGTCTAAGAGAGTTAAGTGATGCCTTTGTACTCGGACATATCAGGATGTCCTTGTATTTTCTCCTTTGAAGCAGCCCCCTGGGTGCTGAAGGCTTTTCCTTTAATGCTTCCGGTGCTGTCTGGTGTTTTTGGAACTTTTTGTTTATTTCTAGATTTCCCTGGTAGGGCACACAGGAGACTCAGACACGTTGTCTTGCAGTGATGATTTTTTGATTCCAAATTATATGGTTATATTACTCATCATTTAGTGCTTATTTCCTATATCTGGATACCTTTTTTTTTTTTTTTAATGAACTGGGGATTGAACTAAGGCCCTTGTGCTTGCCATGGATACATCTTATTTGTTTGTGTGTTTTATTTTGTTTTGCCTTTCTGAGTGATAACTTCTCCCCACCTAACAAATGTATTGTAGGCTCGGGGGACAAGTCTCAAAGGGGTTTTCAAAGGGTTGCTTATTTTTCAAAGCAAGAGCTGATATGAAAGTGGGATGCATTAGGTTTGAGAATTTAATATTTGATTGCTTTACAATGTCACTATATGAGATCCAAATGTGAGCACCCAGAGCTTGTGTCTTACGATATATTCATATGTCAGGATCTCATTGATAAGCATAATCAATGCTCATTTCTACTAAGCAATGGGATTCTTTTTTTTTTTTTTTTTTTTGGCCTTACTTTTTCAACTTAATGCTAGTTGGTTGAAAAATAGGCTCAAATTGCACTAATGTGTTTGAGGGCTACGACACATATTTCAAAGTCAGGGATCCAGGCTCCATCGGTATGGATAAATATTATCATCTGGAATTAAGGCTTACTTCACTAACACAAACAAGTGATTATCTTTTAGAGCAGAAGCATTAATCATACTCTGATTTATGGCTGTATGAATTCTACTATGCTTCTTTTTGAGTGAACACATTTACCCTGTATCTATCCACATCTTCTTTAGAAATTATTTTTCTTTCTCTGATGATTTTGAAAAATTTCATTTGTCAAGCAGAATGTAGGACAGGAACTATAAAGAAACAGCATAGGGGCCAGGGAGATGGCTTAGTGGAATAAGTGCTTCCCTGGCAAGTGCAAGGGCCTGAGTTCAATCCCCAGTTCCACAAAAAAAAAAAAAAAAAAAAAAAAAAAGGAAACAGCATATAAAACAGACCACTATAAATCACTCTAAATTCCTTCATTGTTCCTGGAATAGTAATTTGGATTTTAAAAAAGCAAAGAATAAAAAAATCCATTTCAACCACCAAGTCAGGAGGATCTTTAACATGTTTGTGCTTCAACATATTTACTGCTGGAAATTAAAGCTATGAAATTTTATTAGCTTTCAAAACATTTTAAGGGCCTTTGCAATATAGGTTTATCTATCTTGTGTATGTGTTTTAACTTCTTTTATAAGCTCTAGAAGATCCAGGGGCTGAAGGGGAATCGAGCTATACAGTTCTGTCTTTCTTCTCAGGCAGCGTTCTTCTGGAGTGTTGCTATAACATGTGCATTCTGGGGTTATTTTGACACTCAACTATTTTGTGATTTTTAAAATAACTGGATTCTAGCTACAAAATATTAGATAATATGTGCAACTGACAGCATCCCTTCATTGCTGTGATTCAGCAGAGCTAGAGAAGGCTGTCAATTTGAGAACGTTTCTTCGGGAGATTAATTCTTCAGGGCCATATCAAAACTTCCTGCTCCACATTAAACAGCTCCGTTATCTTTTCAACTGTGGGCTGAGTAATCACGAACCTCTTAAGGACTTCTGCGCATAGGAGTTCTGTGTCTGAGACTGCCCTCCTGTTTGTTAGAATGTGAGGCTTGCGATGAGCCTGCTTGTTTGCACGCCCCTCCCCCCAGTCACCCACACTGCACGCCCCTCCCCCCAGCCACCCCCACCTGGGTCCCTATGAGGACGTAAGGCACATGGGGCATGCAGTCCTTCAGCTCCGGGACCCATTCTTCCTGGACGTTGTGGTATGAGGCGGGGTTGACGACAGAGAAGCAGATCAAGAACACGTCGGTGTTGGGGTAGGACAGTGGCCTCAGCTGGTTGTAGTCCTCCTGTGGGGACAGCAGATAAGAGTTTGTAGCACCCAAGTCCAGCGGATCTCAGGTGGCTCTGGGAAGCCCCCTATTCCAGTGCTCTGTGCTCTGGTTCCTTCCCTTGCCTGACTCTGGTGGTCTCTATTGCTGAAAATAAAGGTGTCCTCAGTTAGGAACCAGCTTCCTTTATTTTATTAAAACATTTTTTTTTTTATATATTTGGTACAGGAATTCACTATGCAGCTTGGGACCTGTATTGATCCTCCTGTTTTCAGGCTCCCCAGCGCAGGGTTTACAGGTGTGTGCCACCATGTATGGATTCAGTGGCCAACTCCTTCCCCTCTGGGGGCAGGGCGGCACTAGCTTCTTGTTAGAGGTTAAGGATTTCCCCTAATAAAGATGAATTTAGAAAGCATTTAACAGACTTCTTGAGCTGTACTTATATATTATTAACTTCACTCACATACTTTACAATCTTATATACTTAGGAAGCAAAACATGATGCTTTGTTATACATTGCAGAAAAGGCAACTATCCATCTTCTCACATGGTCATCTTTCTTTTTTTTTAAATGATAAGAGCACCTGAATCTACTCTTAACAAATTTCCAGTGTGCAGTGTGGTCCTCATAACATTAACAATGGTGCTCATACTGTGTATTCACTCTCCAAACTCATTTATCCTATGGAACTGCAGCCTCGTACCTGACCAATCTCTCCTGATTTCCTGCCCATCTTTGCCCTTAATAACCATGGTTCTACACTTCACTATGAGCTCTAAAGTTTGTTTATTGGTTGATTGACCGATTGTCTTTTTGAGGTAAGGTTTCGCTACGTAGATCAGGCTGGCCTTGAACTCACTTTGTAGCCCAGGCTGGCCTTGAACTCACAGCAGTCCTCCTGCCTCTGTTTCCAAAGTTCACCCATTTAAAGGACATAAGCCAATACTTCCTGTCACAGTTCTGCTATGTTGGAATTGTGATATATAGCACAAATGTTTAAATTAACAGGAAAAGAAATAAATTAACAGGGTACTGACAAGGCAAAAAAAAAAATCCTCTCCTTGTACAATTAAAAAATTATTT
>PVKA01003010.1:55722-115780 GCA_004027165.1 Ctenomys sociabilis
CACTCGGGAGGCTGAGGCAGGAGGATTGTTGTGAGTTCGAGACCAGCCTGAGCTACAAAGTGAGCTTAAGGCCAGCCTGAACTGCATAGTGAGACCCTGTCTCAAAAAGACAAAAAAAAAAAAAAAAAAAAAAAAAAAAAAAAAAAAAAAAAAAAAAAAAAAAAAAAAAAAAAAAAAAAAAAAAAAAAAAAAAAAATATTTTCCAATTTACTTTGGAATAAGCTAACTAAAATATGAAGCAAAGAACTTTTGTCAAATTAGACAGCACAGTTCTTACTATATCCTTGATGTGTCCTTACCTCCTGCCTGCCCTCCTTCTTATTCCCTTCCTTCTACTTTCATGTTGTCTTATGTTTTTCAGAGCCCAGAGTCTAGGGAAAACATATGTCAGGTGTTTTCTGAGCCTGGCTTGTTGCACTTCACATAATGCCCTCTGGGGCTATCCATTCCTTCTGTATGACTGAACACTATTGCATTGTGTATGCTTTCTTTTTTCCCCCACTGGTAGGCACTGAGGACGGCTCCAGCCTTGGCTATTGTAAATTGTGCTAGGGTAAAAGTAACAGAGTTTTTGAAGGAATGGTTGGTTGGGTGAAGGTTTAAAGCTAAGAATTTGGGACTTGGATATAAAAGTATCCAAAATCCGTGGTGTGACCAAATACGTAAAATCCTGCCTTACAGCTTTCCAAGGGACTTTGCTGGTAAGAACATTTTTTTGGTGGAAGTGTTTCCGGTTCCATTATCTGCCATGTTGGTGGAAACTAATAAGTACAAAACAAAACACAGCACTATTTCAGCTGTGGAGAAAGGTCAGGTGTCTTTTGTTGTAGACAAATGCTTTAGGGAGTTCCAGGAGAGAATCTGCTCTTTCAATAAAGTGTTGTATATTTTCATAGAATTTAGTGATGCATAAGCAAAAAGTCACTCTGTGAATGTATGCACATGTCACGTCAGTGGGCACATCACACAGCACCACGACATAGGCATAGTATCTGTGTATAACGTTCAGATCCTTTCTGTCTTTCTTTTTTTTTTTGTCTTTTTGAGACAGGGTCTCACTATGCAGTTCAGGCTGGCCTTAAGCTCACTTTGTAGCTCAGGCTGGTCTTGAACTCACAACAATCCTCATGCCTCAGCCTCCCGAGTGCTGGGATTACAGGCCTGCACCACCACGCCCGGCTTTTCTTTTTTTTAAATTCTTGCAATACAGAGTCTTGCTACGCAGTTTGGACTCATAGTGATCTTCCTTGTCCCAGTCTCCCCAGGGCTGGGATTACAAGTGTGCGTGCAGTGCCAGGGGTTGGACTCAGGACCGCGTGCCTGCTGAGCAGGTGCTTATGCCACTGAGTTGTGTCTCCAGCCCTAACATTCCTATTTGTGCGCACAGCACATACCGGCACACATGGTATGTGGATATGCACCACCAAACCTGTCACCAACATGTATTCACGAAGCATTTGTTAGAGCCCTGGCTTCTCTTCCTGGCATTTAAAAAATTATAAAACACACATTCTTTTTCAAAAACGCAGACATTTCAGGAACTCATAGATGGAAGGAAAAATCTGTTTTCATCATAAGTGTTCCCTAGATCTTTTTCCTTGTTCAGAGAGAGCCATCTCCCAGCATACTTCCAAATAGTTGCAGGTGTATGTATTACGCTGTTCACATTGTACCACCACTCTTTTCCGGTTGCAGAGCCCATATGGATCTATTGCAAGAAGGCAAAGGTTTTAGGTATTCAAGAAAAATGCAGTGTGAGATGAGCAAGATGAACAAGGGAGATGGCTTGGTGTCTAAGTGCCTGCCTGGCAAGTGCAAGGACCTGGGTTTGATCCCTAGTACCACATGCGGTGCTGGCCTGGGAACCCAGGTGTGTTGTGCTGGCCACTGAAACCAGGCATGGTGGTGCATGCCTATAATCTTAGTGCTGGGGAGGCTGAGACAGGAGGATCACTACAAGTTCAAGTTGCATAGTGAGACCCTGTATCAAATAAATAAATAAATATTAAAAAAGACAAGCAAGATACAGAAAATAGAATCCTAAAAATTAAACCAAAAAGTCCTCAAAACTCACAACTCTTATGGAGGCTTCTATGCCATATTTCCATTAAACAAGTCCCTGGGGGTTGGGTGCACAGCTGACTAAATTCTTGGTGGGAGGACAGGCTGGGCCTGTATGAGTGCTAGGGGGAGCCGGGGGGGGGGGATGACTCATAGGTGGCACTGCCCTCTCCTCTGTTCAGCTGGCCCAGAGCACCACACTTCTTCTCCTGTGGTTGCTCTACCTCTCTCCTTTCTCCCTGGAGATACTGCTCAGAGAGCAGCAGGATGAGATTCACAAGTGAAGGAATCATCACAGGCAATGATCCTCAACTGCTCAAGATACTACCTGTCCCCGGCCACGGGGTCTTCCCATCTGGATTGCTGTAAGTGGATCAGGGACCAACTTAATTTTTTTTTCTCATTTCCACCCGTACTCTGTTCACAGAAAATATTTGGTTGCTGTAGTTGACTTACTAGAAGAAGTGGAGGCTACAGTGGTCTCTAAATGAGGCATCCCTCTCTTGGAGCCATTTACTCCAATGGCTTCCATTAAAATTACTGAAGAGCTTTTAAAATATCTTCATGCACAGCTAATCGACTGCCTCCCCCAATTCCCTCCTCTGGGATCACTAAAATCAGAGCCTCTGGAGAGTGGCCCAGCCAGCTGGGATCCTGCATGGGTGCAGAGTTGAGAACAAGTGGTTTGCACCATCACCTTCACCATCAACTGAGGATGTGTCCAGGGCTTATTACCAAGACCCACGTGTGGGCTCAAGAGCTGGGCGAGGCCCCAGAGAACTAGAAACATGGCTCCAACCGGAGTATAAACTTTTAACATTATTATGTGACTTTTTAATAGTGGGGGTTGAATCTCTCTCTCTCTCTCTCTCTCTGATGACAGGTATTTATGGTTACTGAATGGACATGTACACTTTCTTCTTCATTAAGCGTGGGCTTATATTTTATTTTCATTTTATGTATTTGGTACAGTGTTTCACTGTGCAGCTTGGACTCATAGTGATCCTCCTATTTTCAGCCTTCCCAGCACTGAGATTATAGACATGTACCACCATGCCTAGACTCGGTCACCTGCTCAGCACATCCTGGGGGCAGGGCTGACACAGCATGTGGAGTCAGGGATCGAACCCTGGTCCCTGTACTTGCCAAAGGAGATGCTTAATCTGCTGAGCTATCTTGCCAGCCCTTGGGCTTGTATTGTTTTATAAAATAATTTTGTAAGTTAAAATATAAAAGAGAAATTTAGTTACTTAGCTAGATCAATTCTATTACATATTTTACATGTAGCATGTGACAAACCGTGGGTGGGCACTTTGGTTTAAAGCCTTTGTATGGATCATCTTGTGGAATTTTCACAAGGGCAGTAGAAAGATGGCACGGTCACCATCCAAATTTCACAGAAGAGGAAGCAGAGAATTATGGGTCAAGGCTGCAGAGTTATTAGAAACCAGATGCCAAAGAACTGCATTCAGATCTCTCTCTCTCTCTCTCTCTGGAAGGATCTGCAATTTGTTCAGGATCTCACTACTAGATCAGACTCATAGTGATCTGTCTGTTTACAACCTCCCAAGAGCTGGGATTAAAGGTGTGCACCACCACGCCCAGTCTCAATTGCTATCTCAGTGTGCCCGCGGGCGAGGTCAGCATGGCAGGCCTGGGGATCAAACCCCTGGCCCCTGCGCCTGCTTGAAGGAGCTTTAATCCTCTTAGCCATCAGTTCTGTCTCATAACTGTGACCGTGCTACTGCTGTTGCTCAGAACTGGGAGGGGCAGGGCCAGCATTTGTCTGAACTCAGTTACCCAGGAATCACCGGAGACCCAGGAACCTAAGAAAATGAGGCCAGGTCTGGGGAGATGACTCAGCGGAATAAGCGCTTCCCTGGCAAGCGCAAGGGCCTGAGTTCAATCCCTGGTTTAAAAAAAAAAAAAAGAAAGAAAGAAAGAAAAAAAGAAAGTGAGGCCGCTGGTACAGCTGAAGCTGGCATCTGCTTGAGATTACCACAGGATGGCAGCAAACACTGCATGTTGAGACCCCAAAAGGCCAAAACAAAAAACACAATCCACAGAAGCGACAGAACTGGAAAAGGCAGGGGCGGATAATGAGTCTGAAAAGCTCTTCTCTGTTGGATTCTCTACCAACAACTGGAAATTCTGCTTCCACTATGGCAAAGTCAGGCAGGCCACAGTTTGCTGATGGAAACCTAAGGCGAATGATAACTGGCAATGAAGTTGGAGAAAGAAAAGGAAAATACACGAAATAATCCCATTTATGGGAAGTGAGACAGGGGATGCGTTTCCTTTGCATGGTGTCAGGTGACTTGAAGTAGAATATTTATCTGATTAAATTGGAAAAATATAATGTCAAAGGTAGAAGGGGATTTAAAGATGAATTACTGCTGTGGTTTCCAAAATGTGGTCTTGGCTGGCTGCCCAGGCCACACCAAGGAGCTTGCCAGGAATGGGCCACCCAACCCTGCTGAAGATGAGACTCGAAGAGCCAGAAATGTGGACCCTGACATGCTCCAGGTGATTTGTGGCCAGCCCCCAAACCATAGGCCACTATTCTTCCAGCTCTCCCCAATATCTGGCAGGTATTGACCACTTTAGAAACCAATATTGGGCAGACTGATTTACACAGGACTGCAGAGCAAAGGGCCTTCACAGGCCTGGGGGCCTGGAGGAGCTGGGGATTGGATTCATACAAGTGGACAGACTGGACCCTAGGCTGGAAGAGCTCATATTTAGGAGCTGGCAGGGGCTGCAGGGGCTGTGAGGACAATCCCAAGCATTCAGCTGGTTCAGAGGCCTCTTCTGATCCTGGGAAGGAGCTAGGAAGGCAAGCGTGCATGTGTTTCATGAAAAGTCATGTTTTAATATGTAAAAGACCCATGTGTGGGTGGGAGACTAGAGTGATACAGGAGCTGGTGTTGGCATTGGAGTGGTGAGGGACAGGGACAGAACAGGCTTTCCAGTGCTTTCTACCCACTTCATGCCAAAGGCAGAAGAATGTTTGGTCTGGAAGAGGTAACAATGCTCTGTGGTTGAGGGGATTATGGGTAATTATTTGAACAGTTTAGAGGGAATCTCAGCTAATGGACCAATAAAGAGCTGGGTCCTGAGCACAGGAACAGTTGCATCCTGACTATACAGAGGATTGGTTAGTGAAAGTGTGAGACCTGCACTTCTCAAACTTCACACGTACTTCAGTCACCTGGACCTTGTTATGCATAGATTCTAGCAGGTTCAGGATATGTGTCTGTGACCTGTGACACTATACTCCTGTCCAGGGACCACATGTGGAGAAGCAGAGAAAGTTGCTCTGAGCACAGATCCTTGCCACATCTTTGCATTGAATTGGAAGTAGAATTCTGCTTCCATTTATGCCTGAGTTGAGTGACATCTAGCCCAGATTTTTCAAAACTAGTCTCATTTTTTCCCATAATTATTGCTATTTTTTCTCACTAAAAATAGCAATGAGACACTTCCAAATCAAATTAGTAGGACAGTTTCAATAATTAATACATTTCATATTGTTTTCTTAGTGGTTATTTGTTGTACAAGATGCAGACATATATTCTATTTACAAACACTATTGAAAAAGATCCCTCTATTCATTGAATTAAGAGAAAGTAGCTGTATATCTATCTTAACTATTTTGAATATACAGATACAAAATGGTCTTTCATTTGTATCCCCTTTTTTATTTAGTTTTGTCAATTAAATATTATAGATGTGTAAATTCAGCAAAATATTCCTGAATAGTCTAGTAGTCCATAATAGTACTGGGTTTTCCATATGTCTGGCAATGTCAGAAGTTGTTGACTTGAGTCTTTTACAGCTCAGCATAATAACACGGCTTTACTTCTTATACTTCATTTTTTTTTTTTTTTTTTTTGTCTTTTTGAGACAGGGTCTCACTATGCAGTTCAAGCTGGCTTTAAGCTCACTTTGTAGCTCAGGCTGGTCTTGAACTCACAACAATCCTCCTGCCTCAGCCTCCTGAGTGCTGGGATTACAGGCCTGTGCCACCACCCCCGGCTGTTATACTTCATTTTTATATTTTTCTGCTGGATGGTTAAGACCAAGATAAAACAAGACCTATGTAACAAGAATTGTAGCTTTTGTATCTGATTAATATCAGTCAAATACTCAGGATTTATCCTGAAACCCTCTACTGCAGTTTGTAGATCCTTTGTCAGTGTCAGCCATGTGGATGAGTCACGGCCATTGCTTGAACAATTTGCTCTCTCTGAAAGCCTGAGAGAATGTTTTCTCTCCATGTGACTCTCAGGCACACTCCACATCATCAATCTCACTCCTCTGTGGCCCCATAATCTCCTTGATCAGAAAATTTGGGACACAACTGAGTTGCATGATGTTACAGTACAGGTTCTCATATGTCCTGAGTCCTCACTGACCTTGAATGGCTAGGGCCAAAATGTTGGCTGTCCTTGTGGCCCTCCTTTTTCTCTAATTTTTGGTCTGCAAACTTAGGTTATTAACAATCCAGAAGAGAAGCTTATTGTTATTACTGTACAACCTAGGCTGTTGAACTTAACCTCATTATCTGTCTGAATATCAAACATCTTAGGCTTAACATGGAACAGATATTTTTCAACAAGTATTGATATATTAAATTTTAAGTTCTTACAAAATATAGTGTGAAAAATTTAAAAACTTAATATATATTTAAAAAATAGAAATAAACAATTATATGTGTTTACACATATGTTTAGAAATCTAACCATACACAGCATTGTAGCAGGACAGTCCTGCAACACTCCTTTTCCTGTCTCCTGCCTTCATTCACCGCCCCTCTCCTTTTTAAACAAACATCTCCCTGAGAGACAGCACGGCAGCATCTGACATGTCATGACAAGCAGCACATATTCAGAAGACCAGAATGACAGGCACTCCAAACATGAATCTACTATTACAAATTGCCATCTTCAGTACAGTTGCTTAGTTCACAGGTATCAGCATATATAGTTAGCCAGGGTGAGAATCCTTCCAGTTAACTGCTAGACTCAAAAATCTTCTGAGGATTCTCAGGATCACTGCCTTACCCATCTCGTACATATAACTGTATGGCTTTGCTTCTCTCATAAAACTAGTCTCATTTTTATATTTCCTCATGCATCAGGCTGAAGTGGAAAATGTGTGTACCCTGCAAAGACTGGGCATTAGCCCTGCACTGATGATTGGTCAGGGGTCACCTCTTAGCAATATAGCAGAAGAGTTATTTGTATCTCTCAGATCAGCTGATTTTCTGTAAAGGGCTACAGGTAGGAGCTGTGGAGACCAACACTGGGTTCAAATCCCCAAATGCCTGGGATTATGTTGCAATCTTGGATAAATGGCCTTTGCCTCAGTTTCCTGACCTGTGTATGGAAACTGAGGCAAATACAGGGCTGTTGTGCTAATAAAATGTAACATTTGTAGACTTCTTGGGCCAGTGTCTGGGATGCAGTGAGTGCTTTAATGACTTCATGAATGAGTCCCATTCTACCTGTGTCTACAACAGCTGCAGATCCCGGAGCCTCCTGGGATACCACAGCTGACTCTGAAATTAACTTTTTCTGCACTGAGCAGCACTGCCATCCAATGTTTACACGCCCTGACTGCCTGTCTTCCTCTGTTCCTTCGGTTCCATTTTTCATAATCTGGGGAGAAGACGGGGTCCTAGGGTTGCTTTCACAAATAGCCTGTGGTGTGGACTGACTCCTCTCTACTCTTCTAAACCGCAGGCGCCTGGGAGCCACACGAAGACACACGTGAGCGGGAAGGGCTGAGGCTGGGAAACATTTGTTCTGAGGCTTTAGGCAAACTTTCCGTGGAAGGCTGAAGCCGGATCCTGCACTCCAGATGGCCTGGCTGTGTCGGCCAATAGTGAAGAGGAGGAGGGCCAGAGCTTCCAAGTCGACCTCGGGTTGTCGTCACTAATGAGCCCCAGAGGGTCATGCTGCCTGCGCGCTTGCGGGCTTTTTGGCTCTTGAGGGGTGGGTAACAGGAAGAAATCCTGGGGAAGATGTGTGGGTGAGAGGCCTGGTGGCCTTCGCGTTTCCTGGGCTGCTGGCCGCAGCTGCGCTGCTGTGGTTTCTCAGGGCCTGACTAAGCTGCGCTGGGTCTGGGAGGTGCGGGAGTGGAGGGCCCACAGTGCTCCTCCCCGAGCGCTGCGACGACCCCTTGGTGGTGGTGGTGGTGGGGGGCTGCTGCCTCTGAGGTGTGCAGAGAGGTGGACTGAAGCGGGTCTGCTCACATCGCAGGTCTGGACGAGGGGTACAGAGGAAGGAGGGGCGGCGTCTGAGCCCCAGGGGAGGACGCCCCGCTGGGAGCACTGACCCAGGATGGACCCCTCTCCAGGCCTGCGGGGTGACTGATCCTCTGCTGCACTGCACAACGCCCCGCACCAGCATCCTCTCCTGAGGCGAGCAAGCTGGCCAGCGCGTGCTGAGGCACACAAAGTCAGCTCTATGACTCCTTCAGACCAGAGCCCAGGAGCAGTGCTCCAGCAAGCCCTTCCTAAGAGACTTCCATTGTTAAGCAGTAGCCAGCCACCATTGGGGCATGTGCTGTGCAGGCGGAGAGGGACCCCCGTGGACGTGGTGGGAGGACTGGCTCTACGGCCCCTTCTATGATCCTGGGGGACACTAGTTCCATGCCTAACCTCATGTTTGGGATTCTACCCAATAGGCCGAGCCAGAGTTCTGAAAACTCATTGCCTTTGAAAGATTACTCCACTTCTGAAAGTTAATTTGAGTTTAAGGAGTGGGGAGGGAGCCAATGTCTAACAGCAGCTGCCATGTGTTGACAGTGGACGTGGATGACTTCACGATAAACTGTCCTTAGCGCATGCATGGCCGAACTGTGAGGTGGCAAGGGCGACTCCAGCCATGTCCCAGGTAAAGCTGTACCTCAAGTATCCTAACTTCATTTGCTTCTTGAGGATGTTTTTATCAGCCCTGACTCACAATAAGCTCAAGACAAAGTTAAATAGTTTTGGTTTATTCATGTAAGAAAATCTAATTATTTAAAGCAAGAGGGAGCTCCATAGTGATTGAAAGACTTAGTTCCATTTTTTGTAATTGAGGAATTATCAGTTGATGTTATAGGTGTTCTTTAGCTGTGTGACTTCAGGAACATTTACGAAAACATAATGGAGTTTTTTTTTTTGTGTGTGTGTGTGTGTGCAGGGTCTCACTATGCAGCCCACATTCATAGTGATTCTCCTGCTTTTTGCCTCCCTTGTGCTGGGATTACAGGTGCATGCCTCCACACCCGGATTGCTTTGCTGGCTCAGCGAACCCAAAGGCGGGGCCGACACGGCAAAATGGAGCTTTTGAGAACAAAGGTTCTAAATTAAATTTGTGGCAAAGCCTTCTGGACTTAAGTGTAGAATCTATGTAACAGCTAGTTTTCAACTGCACTTTCAAACTTGGAGAGTAATGCTTCTGCCCAGGCTTCTAGAGAGATGCTTCTCAGATCACTTTAGGACCTTCTTAAAGGGAATTTTCAAATTCAATGGGCTGGGGCTGAATTTCTGATGGGCTTCCCAGGGAAGCAGATGCTGCTGGAGAGTGGACCACACTTCAATGACAAGCTTCTGAAACAGTGGTTCTCAGGGTGAGATGCAGAGGTCACCAACACCAGATTTTAGCACCTGGGACTTGCAGAATTGGAAACTCTTGGAGCAGGGCCAGAGTGGGTCTGGGCTTTAACAAACCTTGCTGGTGATTTTGAGGCATGCGCAAGCTTGAGAACCACTGTCCTAGAAAATCGGTGTTAGGGAAGCTTTCAGCATAACAAAGCCAGGATTGGACATATTTCCCTGGCGATATGGCTCTTCTGGGTCTAGCCTAACATCCAGTTCTTAGGCTTCCTTGAAGTTATACTTTTAAGGTTCTTATAGAACCTTATAAGATGTTCTGGTTCTTTTCTAATCCTTGTGCTCCCCTAGGAATCTTGTCAACACCCAAGCTTTCAAAATAACTGATAGAAAGCATTAAAGTGAAAATGAAGATGAGGATATGTCCAGACCCTGTTTATGGTGTTTGGTTAGCTTTTGTCACTTGTCAGAGCTTTAGGTCTCCTGCTTCCTTCAATTCAGAGTTTAAAGGTATTTATTTTACAATGCTTTAATAGCTTTAACACTTACACTAGCATTATTCAAAAAATTTAAAAAGAGCAGAGCAGTGGGAAAGAATAATTAAACTCTACAAGAGCTTTTAAGTAGTTTTATTGGATTTGAAATTAAATAGAAGCCCATGGGAGTTGTTCTTGGGGCAATTAATGTACAAGAGACTACAACTGTCATCACACATGGCTGCAGAAGAGGGGACAAACAGCATGGCCATGGAGGGTGGTGACGGGAGCTTATTTAGGAGATTAGGGAACACAGAAGGGTTTCAGATAAAGAATAACCCTTGCTATATTGAGATTTTTTTCAAATGAGCATATTTATAAAATTTTATTATGAGGGAATAAACTCTCAGTCTGTGAGCTCCTGATGAAAGAAGACATCCCAAAGAGTGTGGGATTGGATTAGAGCTGCAATTCCAACCCCCAGGGCAGTGTATAGAGGTACACAGGCATGAGGCTTTTTGCTGGAGGATACAAATGTCTTCCTATGAGGGAAAATGGGTGCTCCGTGGAGCCTTGAATCTAGTGCTAGGTTTTCCAGGGGGTGTGTACAGTGCTATCCTTTGCCAGCCCATATTTACACAGCCATCTCTGCAAATGCACACAGAAATCTTCAGGCTATATTTACGTATTTTCTAGTAGAGATCTTCCAAGCTGAGCAAAAGGGCATATTTCCAGATAACTGTGAAAAAAGACCTAGATAATAACAATTACCAGGAAACTCACAGTGGGAAATAGTATGGTCAAATGGTCCCTCCATGGGGGCTTATGATGTATAAATTTGGACAGATTTGAGCAATTTGCTGACTTTGACCTAAATAAATGACCCGAGACATATGGTAACATGTTCTACTCAAGAACCTAAAACAGCCGGGCGTGGTGGCGCATGCCTGTAATCCCAGCACTTGGGAGGCCGAGACAGGAGGATTGTTGTGAGTTCGAGACCAGCCTGAGCTACAAAGTGAGCTCGAGGCCAGCCTGAACTGCATAGTGAGACACTGTCTCAAAAAGACAAAAAAAAAAAAAAAAAAAAAAGAACCTAAAACACCTGCCTTCAATTGCTTGGCCAACTCCTTCAACCCCTGAGCTTGAAATGTTAGGAATTTTTACAACGATGTGTTAGGTTAGGAAAGACAGTTAAGGCAGCATTTTCACCCCCTTATAGCATCTGCTAATGAATTAAGTGTTGAGAATTCTACTCTACACCCTGGTGTTATGGGCTGGCCCAGTTTTCCAATTTGAAGAAATATTTCTGATGGAGTGAGACTATTTTGAGAATCTTTGAGAATTTAATCAACCCCCAGTTGTTCAGGGGCTGACCATCACTTTTGGAAAGCACCCACAGTCTTGGCTTTTCTTCCTCATCTGTCATTTTCCTCCCCTCTCTCCTGTTGGTCCCTCTTTGGAACTTTTCACAGCACATTAGGCAACCCAAATGATGGGCAAAGAAAATAATGTGCAGAAAATGTGAGAAACCAAGATTTATAACATTGACCTATTCATCCTCAATTGGGCATAGGTTTGGATAAGAAAAAATTGAAACTTATGGTCAAATTAACTATTTGGAAGCCAGGCATGATGGCATATGCCTGCAATCCTAGCACTTGGGAGGCTGAGGCAGGAGGGTCACTGCAACTTCAAAGACTGGGCTTCAATCGTGAGTTCAAAGACAGTCTGAACTATGTAGTGAGACCTACCTAAAAAAAACCCAAGTAAATAAAAATAGAATATTTTGGTTATTGTTATTATTATTATTGTTATTTTGCAGTACTGGGAATTGAAGCTTACCATTTTATCAGTGAGTGACATCCTCAGCTATATTTTTTAACCCTAACTTGCTAAATTACCTATATTGGGCTCAAACTTATAATCCTCCTACCTCAGCCTGCCACACACCTAGCAATTTTGGTTATTAAAGGTTGCTAGTCAGTGAATGAATCTTTATCAATGGCTGGGATAATATGACTATTAGTAGTTAAAGATTTTTTTTAAAATATTAAGTATGGCTATTATTTAGGCAGATAAGTAGCCCCCAAATGACCAGAATGGGCCACATCTGTGGTATTAGTCCCCATTTAGTAAGCCAAGGTCATTGTTTCCCTTCCGCCCCGTTCCGCATCCCTTACCTGTCCTGCGGTGTCATACAGTCCGAGCAAGTGCTGTTTGCCTCCCACTGTCACAGTAACTAGGGGAGAAGAGAAGAGCAGGATGCATAAATAAGTTTCATCCAGGAGCCTTTATACTTCTCTGTGCCAGCATCTCTCTGCGCAGCAAGGACAAGCATATGCCACAGCCCTGTATATTCTGAACCAAGCTGACAGTATGGTTTCTGAATGAAAGACAATCTTGGGCCACTGTAGTGGCAGATGGCGAGAGCCAACTCCATATTTTTCAACCAAAATGAGTATTGCTAGAGCTACGAGGGCATTCCACAAGCTGCTCATTGATTCTTTTCAGGCTCTAGACTGCTGAGCTCTGGAGGGAAGATAGCAGATCCCTCCTGGCTAGGTTGTCATCTGCCTTGGTTTGGTTTGAGCCTCCTTTCAAGATACAGAATTGGGCTTCATGGTAGAAATCTCTCTGTTTCTATCTGTCCTTGAAATGTTAATAAAATCTTGGAAACCAAGATATATATATATATATATATATATATATATATATATATATATATATATCTTGGAAACAAGCAAACTCAGGACCTTGAGTTTTCTAGGAAGATGCTGTGCCACTGAACTTTATCCCCAGCTCCATATTTTTGAATTATAAAGGAAAGCAAATAAAAAGTATAGTGTTTATTTAAAATTTTCTAATGAGATTAAAACACCATTGAAAAACATAACAAAATATTCTTGTGCTTTAGTTCAATGGATCCTTTATGATTTTAAAACTTGATTCCAGAAGAAGTGTTGCCCAGTTCCATTTCACCTACCTAAAGGGCACACAGAAAGCGAAGAGTACACAGTTTGGTTTTCCCAGCAGGCTTCCTACCTTGTCAAGCAATTGTGTTGCAAAGTGGGAAGCACTGCGGGGGTACCGACCACTCTGTGCATGTCTAGAAATGAAATAAGGCCTCAGATTGAAACTAAACTGAGAATAAGCAAACTGAATGAGACATGAGACAGTTCTTGCAGTGAAAAGAGAAAACACACGTTTCCGCAAAAATCGAATCTCTTTGGACATAGGAAATAAAGTATGAAGGAAAGCGTGACTTTTTTCCTTAGTGGATTAAAGCATGTGCAAATGTGGTGTAGAGATCATTCTTGATTCCTCCTATCATCATTGGTGATGTAGGAAATGAAAAAGAAAAGGAACAGCAGCAAATTATACCCGCATCTCTCACACGTGCCTGCTGACGGCTCCAGATTGCTGCTTGGAGTGGCTGGTCTGCTACTGATTTTTATTTCTGTTTCCAGATTTATGGGCTACGTATATGCAAAGCATTTGTTAATGTCCTTCTTTGAATGGTGCTTGTTTAAAATCACTGGCTCCCCAGATACCAGGAACTATTTTTCTAATCTATTCATATACACACGTGTTCGGTTAGATAACATAGCTGCAGCCATCCAGATGGGCTCATAAGGCTATATTTTAAGTAAAGCAAGCTCCGTCCAACCCTGGTTTCAATGCTGTGAGGGGAAGGCATTTATACATGTTACTTCAAAGTCCTAAGCCAGGTTAGTAATACAAATAAAGGTGACCGATGTGGCCCAGGACTCTCTGTCCTGTTTCATTTCTTTCTTTTCTTGTACTCTGGCAGAAAAGAGCTCTGATGTTTTTGAAATCGGCCTAAATGGTTTCTTGAATGAACAAGAGGCGACCCAGCCATGGATCAGAAATGAAGGAAAGAAGGTCTGGCATTAAAACATGGAATTTCCTCCTTCGCAAGTCCAGTACATGGAGGCCAGGGGAAGCTGCCCCCCCCGACCTCCTTCTGCTGTCCCAGCGCCCTCTGTGGAGTAGGCCGGAAGCTGAGTTACGCTTGCTGCCTCAGTGTGCACCACACATATTCCTAAATGGTGGTTCTGATCTTTGCCATGGGCCCCTGGCCCCTGTTCACCTCTTTCCTATGTGAGCAGGGAAGCGATGCGGGGAAACCGACCACTTTGTGCATCCCTCTCTCCTTCTTCTCCTCAGGCCTCCCCGCTGCTCCTTGGTATCCCTGCATCCAGAGCATTTCCATAAGTCTGAGACAAGGGAGAGCCAAGGAAGGCTAAGTGTCAGGTGGAGAGTCTGAGCACAGTGGTCTCTCCTGTCAGTCTGTCCTTCATTACTGCAAGGGTTTGTCCTGTTTGTGGATTAAACTCAGATTTGGGAAGAGAAAGACCAGACACAGTTCCTCTTGTCACAATCTGTGGAGACAAGTGGTCTCCTGGGAAACCATGGGGACACATGCTAGGGCCATTGTGAAAGGTATGGGGGCACAGTCAGGACACTAGGGAGTGGGTGTGCATCTGTGCACACAGGCTGCTGGAGCCCGGTCTGCGAAGGCTTTCCGAGGGGATGTGTGAGCTGAGTCTCCGAGGACAGCCCAGAGTCTCCTAGGGTCCAGGGGAGATGGGGCAGCAGAGGCAAGCTGGGAGCATGGGGCTGCCCTGGCACATGGACTCAGGCTTTATTCTAAAGGTTTCCTGAAGCCATGAGAATCTAGGATTTCTCCCAACACTCTGAAAAAATAAGTGAAAGAAAAGCAATGAAAATGATTTCCTTGGGTTAAGGCAAGATGGTGGCGGGAAGGAGGACAGTAGTTTTTGTTTGGAAGCCAGTTTAGACTGCCAGCTTTGCGGGTGTGCCTGCCTACTGAGCCCATGAGGGGCAGGCCTGGCGGGAAAAGCCCAAAGGAAGGCGCAGAGCATGTGCCCTTATCTTTAGAAATCACTCGATTTCCTCTCTTCTACTCTTTTATTCTGCATTGGAAAGAAGATAAGTGGGCCGCAGCTAATGTCAGAGGATGGCAGGGACAGGACTAAGCTGTCCCGTGCCCTGCAGGTCCAGTGCCCTCTATGGAGTGAGCTGGAAGCTGAGCCACTCTTGATGCCACTGGTCTGAGTCTCTATCCCACGTCGTGGGTTGAACAGGTCATAGCTTTGTGAGTCCTCACCTTGGGCCAGCAGTGGGTGCCTGGGGCTCACCAGCCTGTGTCCTACAAGGTTCCTCAATTTGGAAGCAAGTGAGTCACATTTGTGCAGATGGGAAATATGGCCGGTAAGCACGAATAGTAAATGTCGAGGAATCACGTCAGGTGGCTCTTGCACTTGAACCCAGTCTTTGATGATAACCACTTGCGTGACCTTGGGAGAGTCACTTGATGTCACTGTCTATTAGAACGGGGACACCATCTGGGCAAGGGGGTACCTATCTGCAAACCCAGAGACTCGGGAGGCAATGGTAAGAGGATGACAAGGTCAGGGCCAGGCGAGGCAATTAAGCGAGGCCTGATCTCAAGATAAGAAATTAGAAAGGGCAATAGATTTCACCCAGTGGTGGAGCATCCCTGGGTTCAGCCTTCAGTAGCACGCATGCGCACATGCACGCATGCACACATACATGCATCTCGCCTTTTGAAGACAACGCTCCTGAGGAGGAAATGGAGTGAGGAAGTGCCTGATGCACATCCTGGCTCATGGCAGGTCCTAAGTGAGGTTAATTCTTACTCGGCCCACGCTAAGGCCGGGGCCAGGCTGTCAGTTTTTCTGCTGAATATACAGTGTGCATGAATGGGCACAGGAGGGGACCTTGGTATCTGTAAATTCTTTTCTACCTTCCGAAATAGTGATTAGATGTGTCTTCTGTCTCCTTCTAGTTAAGAAGGTCCTGAGGAGAGTCTTCATTCCCTGCCTGACTCACATGACACAGTGAAAGATTCCAACAAACAGGTCAGGTGTTGCGTATACAGAGCAGGAGTCCTTTAGGATATGCAGAGCTGCGGCTGGAGGCTCCCTATGAAGACACAGACATGCCGGGAAGCAGCTCCAGCCAGCCGAGCTGCCTGGCAGACAGTGATCAGGCCAGAGTCCCAGATCGTGTGCTATTCTGGGAGCTATTAGAGTTGTTTTCTGAGTTTAGAGAGGCTTTAAAGAGAGTGGGTCAAATGACCTGCTAATAGCTCACATGGTTCTCTCTATAAAGTGTGAAAAGTTGTCAGTGACCTGTTAGAGGTGTAAAATGAAGGCTTTCTCCCTGAAATCCATTAAATTCTTTGCTGCCTCAAGCGCTTCCTCTTGGAGTGAATTGGAGTGGTTAATTTTGTGAGCTGGCATGAGGTTATAATGAAACCTAATTCCGGCTTTGCTCTCTTGAGGACCAGTTCACCCAGAGAGGAAATATCCCAGGACCCAACCTTCTCTTCTCAGCATTCTGAGCATCTCATAAAATTGTGTATGTCATTTTCAAACCTGGAGGAAAAGGTCCTGGGGTGCTGGTAGAGCTGACTCAGACCCTGAGCTGCACAGGGAGCTTGGTTCAAAGTTCACTCCTTGCTGGGTGGTGGGCTGTTTAGCTCCCAAGAGCAAACTGTGGAAGTTGGTCTGAAGATACAACGAACTCCAAGACAATGCTTCTGCAGGCCTGCCAGGTCAGTTAGGGGGGTCCTCGTGCCATTTGGCTCCCAGCAGAGCCAGGTACCACATCTGGGTCTCTCTTTGGCCAGCAGGATGAAGAGGAACAGCACAGAGACCTTCTTTCAGTGCAAGCATCGCCAGCTTTCAGATAGAGCAAGAAATAGATTTTTTTTTTTTTTGGCAGAACCAAGGACTGAACTCAGGCAAGTGCTTATTCTAATGAGCCATCTCCCTAGCCCCAAGAAATAGAATTTTAAGACAGTTAAAAACACAGTTCTTATACAAATGTAGAGTGAGTATATGTCAGAGATTTACTAACTGATGCATGAGTGAACCAAGAACGTGGTAAAGCTTGTCCAAAGAGCATTTGGAAGAACTAAGCTGTGCTAGAACACAGTGGCTAGGTTAGCAGAGAATTTATTATCTTATAAGAAAGATACACTTCGGTATTCTCTTTTCTACTAAACAGGAAACATTTGCATTTCTACCTAATAAGATTTTCAGGTTAACATGTAACTTCACAAAGTTTAAGCTTTTTCTTACTTGAATGGGATAAAACTACCATCCCTGGATAATTAATTAATTATGGGGGGTGGAAATCATGTAACACACATCCAGTGGGGCCTTGAAAGGGTGTTTTACATGCTCTTAGCCTTCTCCCCAAGTGATAACTTACTGCCTAATTCAAGTCCAAGCTTTGCTAGCTGTTTAGTGAGATACTGCGGCAGCAGCAAGGGGACCTTTGTTTCACCTGAAAATGAGCAGCTGGTGCTTAGTATAGAGGTACAGAAAGGGGGAATAAAAACGATGAGGATACAATATGTATAGATACTAGTTCACTAGGATGACTATCATGATTATGCATTACAAACAATTTAATTAAAATTTTTAGGAAGTTAAAAATAAGGGGTTGTAAAGCTACCCAAGGGGTAGGGTGAATCACTGCAGTAGGCTGTCTCTGTTTGGGCTTGTGTGCTGGGCGTTTCAGTGAGGATTCACAGCCACTCTTCCCATGCTGTTGGAGATCTTCAGTGGCCTCTGTGGCCCCTTGCCCTCCTGCACAGACCTTCAGTCCCTGTTCTGCCTCCTTTCCTGTGTTTGGGAAGATCCTGCTTCAGAGCATGACCTGCCAGAGGCTGCCTGGGCTTGTTTTCTGCCTGATTTAAGCCTCCCTCATGTGTCCCATTCTATGAAGTGACAAGCTCAGAAGATGCAAGGAGGAAATCCTCCCCCATCAAAGTTAGAGATGAGAACTAAATTATGAACCTAGAAACAAGCACTTCCTTGTCCTTCACAGGAACAGAGGTGATTTCCTTCTTTCTGGCACACATGTTTCTCTTGGCGCCGGCCCAGAAGCCTCTGACTCAGCTGCTCCAGCTCCCCTAGGCCTTCTCATTCTCTCCCTGGCCAAGGCCATCTGTAGTTGTGTGAGCAACAGGTTGTCCGTGTGTGTGAAATACAGCTCGCTCAGGGAAGTCTCTTATTTAAATGAGCTGGCATGAGACCCTATTTCCATGGAACAAAGACTGAGGAGAAGATTAAACAGACTTCCCAAGACATAGCAGACTTCTGAGAAGGGGGCTTCCTTTGCTTATGTTCATGTATTTATCCTGTGACAATGAGAAACCCATCTGAACAAGGCAGCGTGTCTCTGTCATAACTGTCTCCCTTGCTCGTGGTTCTTTCCCCTGTGGCCACATGTGCCACAGCCAGTGATTTTCTAACTTCCCCAGATTTCACAACAGAAGAACTGATTGATGCCCTTGACTCACTGTGAACAACTCTGGGGCCCCCATCGAGCCACAGCTTCCCTTAGCCTTGGAGTTCTTATTGGCAAAATGAGGTTTGTTTGAGGGGTAAAAGCGATGATCAGTGTGAAAGTCTGGACACTCACATAAAATGGCTTCAGTTAGCAATACTTCTGGGAACAGGGATTCCAGGAAAAGTGTCTCCCTGGATCTGTGAGGGATGGATATTCAGGAAAGGTCCATGTTTGCCAGTATCTGTTGAATGATGGCAGAAAATGACGAGGGGAAGAAGAGTAGGAGTGGGAAGAATTTGCTCCATTCCAGGCTCTTGGAACTGACCGGAAGTGTGACTAACTCCAAGAAAGAGCCACTGTTCTAAGGTATAGTATCTAAAAGGGGTACTGAGAATATAGCCGTATGAAAGGCATGTCGCCATTCACTCCCCTCAACCCTTACTTCCCCCTTTAGCATACTTATCCCACTCTTCTTGCCACTTCCTGAGTAGAGTACCTCAGATGGGCTCTGGAAAGCATCCCCACCCAGGGACCTTGATAGAGACCCCCTATCCCTGGTGTTCACTCTGAGGCATAAAGGTCTCTTATGCCTTTTAAAATAGTGCGGATGCCTTCATTTTTTCAAATGTCTATAATTTTTCAAACATACAAAGGTCTCTCCTTTGTGGGCCTTAATAGGTCATCATAGCCAAATTATGGAGGCTTTTCCTATAGGAGGCTGTTGTGATTTGTCCCTAGCTGTCTTCCCCCTCAAAGCCTCATGCCATCCTGAGGTGGCTTCTGGAGTTTGTGATTGATTCATGATCTAATGCTGGGATTGCAGGTGTGAGCGCTACACCCTGGCCCTGGGGTGGGCAATCGGCATTACAATAGGAGGAGGGGAGAGAGGCTGGCTGGCTGCAGGTGATGCAGGCCCTCCTTTGCTCTTTGCTCTTTACTGCTGCGAATGGCTGCCTTCTGCCATGTGCCACTCTGCCTTGGACCCGGTTGATTATGGACTGAAACCTCCACCAACCGTGAGCTAAATAAACCTTCCCTTCCTTCATTTTGGCTGTTGGGTTATTTTGTCCCAGCAATGAGAGAAGAGTAACTGAGACAGAAGTTTAAGGAGGGACCGAATGACTAATTGCTGCAGAGGTAAGGTTTTTTTGGTGTGGGAAAGTCTGCAGTTAACTCAGGGTTGGGATCCTAGTAGGCCGGTACAGGAAGGGAAGGTACAGTGGCTCTCATCAGGGCTGGTTAAATATATATATATATTTTAACTCATGTAATAATCTAAGGAGAATAGAAATCAGTTCACCTTTCTAGGGCTTTGTATTTCCTTTTTTTTTTTTTTTTTTTTTAACAGAAAAAGCTAAACAATATAATTTCTAGATTGCTACCAAAAGCCTCTGGGTTCTAGTGATACCAGATAAATCTCTTGCCTTTATTATGTTTGCAAAAGTGACAACCTTGATGTGGGCAGCCTAATTTAGAAATCATCTATAGGTGTGTGTGTGTGTGTGTGTGCATGTGTGTGATATAAAACAACAACACTCCAGAAAGAAGCTGCACCCCAAGGCTTTATAAGAATGTCTGGAGTTGTATCAGAGCACCCGATCCACCTCCTGGTACTAAGGGCACCTACTCTGATCAGCCCTGAAGGATTCTCTCTTAGCATAGGTGTTCCGGCACCTAAGCAGATCCACCACTAAGCAGTATGAAGGTAGAGTCCTTGACAATCGGAGACTGCACTTGATCCTCCTGGAAACCATGCCTTCTTATCACCCAGAATGGGGGCTCTGCCAGAAGTGTGTTCTCCTGTGTTTGTTCCCACTTAGGCTGGGTGTACTGACTGTGTCTGGGTTTCTTTAATTTCCTGGCTTATGAACCAAATGTTACATCCGGTTTTGGTCATGGGTGCTCTTGGTAGAGTTTGTTTTCTCCCAGTGACTACCAAACAGCAAGTGACCATGCAGACGGCCCTTCAGAAGGAGTCAAGTGTCTCTGTCCCTGTACTATGCCCTCACAATCAACCTTTCGATGGACACCACCTGTCAGTCAGAAGTAGCCAGAGTGGTCATCGCCCCTAATCCCACCAGCAGTTAGAGGGTCTTTTCCAGAGGGAGGAATGTAAGGACAGCTGATATCCCTAGTGCGGGTAGATGTGGGATTGAGCCCTTTAAGAAGCCCAGGACACGTGGCCTCTGTGACACAGCAAATGACTGCGCTGACAGCCTAGTTTCATACCTGTCTTTATATGCATCAGTGCTGTCACAGCCACAGAAGAAAGCTACCATGGGCCCGGAGCCCCTTCCATCACTCTCACTGAGTGTCCCTCCTCACCCAGCACCATCTGCTCTTCACATTGCCTCTAATGAGCAAGAGGCAGCCACTGCCTGTCCCCCTGATTGAGCCAGAGGGGTCAATGTAGGAGCAGAAGGACTTACAAGAAACCCAAGACAAGACACGATGATTAACACTGTAGGATCATCACGTTCTTTTCTGTTTACCATGTTCTTGAAAAATGCGCCCTGCAATATCCTTATAAAAGTGTTACTCACATTCACTACTGCCGACTATGTTCCTTTCCCTGGAGCAAAGGCTAAGACCCTGATTGACTCTGATCACTAATCAGTGAAATGGTTATTTTTAGAAACCAAAGCACAAAGCATACCGCAGAGCCTTGCAAATGGGCACCTCTTCCCTCGCAGTACCACTCTGGTGCCAACACAGCACTCCTGCTTTCTCTGCCCTTGCCACACTTTCAGTCGACTTTCACTTGGCTCCGTGCCAGTTTTGACTCCCCCATTTCTCTCTAAGAACTTTATTCATTCATTCCTTGTCAGGATGAGGGCAAGGACTTGAAGAGAGATGGAGGAGGGTCACTTAGAACCCTCACTGGACACGACACTGCCAGCATTCTCCCTGTAAATTATTGTTAGAATCTGATTTTTCTGTATCATCCCCACAGCTGCCCCCAGGCTGCCAACCTCATCAGTTAGAAAAGTCTCCTAATCTGTGTCCCATTAGCCTTCTGTCCATCCTCTTCTTAAGTGCCAAGACAAAACTCCATCTTCTGAGAGTAAATACAGTCTTTATAATCTGGTCCCTGGTGCCTCTGTCTCTGTCTCAACCTCTGTCTTGGTCTCTCTGTCTATCTCTTTCTGCACAAGACCAACTTTCATGCAATCTGTTACACTTCTTGGTGCTTTTGCTTTCATGGTTTCCTCTGGAATTCTGGAAAAGCAGCTCTGGAATATTTTCTCCGCAGCTGTCAGCTTGAAAAATTTGTTTCTGCAGTGTTTCTGATGCTCATTCAAGTATTGCAAGGCTAATTCCCTTCTTACTGGGTGGTAATGGTTCAATCATTCATCCTCATGCATCAAGGTCTAGCCTGGGCTGTGTATGGAGCTCACTAATACTAGTTCAGTGACTGAAACATGCATGAAACTCCAAAAAAATCTGAAGCTTTTCTCTGCGATGTTATTTTCTTGTAAGTCTTTGGCATCTCCCAAAAGGTCACCATGAGATTTTTTGGTTGCTCTCCAGACCCCTGATACTGATCTGGCCCAACTGTTGGGAGTACTGCCACGGGAATGTGAGTGGCATCTGGATTCCTGGTGGTCTACTTTTCTAGTCTGTGCTCACCAGCTGAAGGCCACCAGACTCTGGGGCAGTGGGCAGGGCCACTGCCAAGATGTTCCCAGTTTCCCATAGTAGCCAGGCCAGCCTGGGATTAGCCATGGCCCACCGGGGAATTTTGATTTCAGTAAGACTCTGGGAAAGTGGCTAGGGCGTAAGTGATATTTGTATCCGAGTATTGTGCCCCACTGACTTCTGTGTGCCTTTTGCAAGATTCTATGTATAGATTCTTAAACATGCACTCTAACTCCTTTAATAATAATTGTGCACTGCTGGACACACAATAGCTGAGTTGTCATTGAAGTCTGGTGGAGCAAATGCCTGGTTTAGAAGCTGTCTTAGCCTCATCTGATAAGGTGATTAAAATGTTTTGAAGCAGTCATGAGGGGGAGTTAGTTAGAAACACAGTTTTCTCCTAGGATCCCGAGAAAATAAGTCCATGTGGGGCCCACATGCCTTTGTTTTTATCAAATGCTATCATTGAGTAATTCAGCTCTGAACTTCTGTTCCATTGTCTCTCTGTAGATAATTGTAGATAATTGATTTCTTTTTGGGACAGATGAAACCATAATAACTGAGTTATTCTAGAGTATCCCATCCCTACTAGAGAGACTGTGGGAATATCAGATGAGATACATATAGGACAAACTTAAAATGTGCAAGGTGCTATACACACATTGATTCTTTTGATCATGTCTGACACACATAGAAGCAAAACTATCCACAGGGAAGACCACTCCCCTGTCCTTGTCAAGACACGATCGCTAAGGATGTTCGAACACCTGGATGGTGAGGAAAGTGGAACAGCACGTTCTCGTAAGAGTTTTCCAAGAATTATCAGGCTCATAAAAATTCTGTCAGGTACTAGCTATAACTAGTTAGAAAATACAATGGAAACATATTCTTTTCACAATAACAGTGAAAGCTATAGAATGTTCTGGAGTGTGTAAGACCTTTATGGAAAAAAAAGCATAACACTTTTCTGAGATATATAAGAGAAGAGAAATACTGAGATAGCTCATGTTCTGGATGAAAAAACTTTATATTGGAAAGATGTCAGATCTTCCTAATATAATGTTTAAGTAAGCAATAGGATATTTGAATCGGAAGCATGACGAAGTAATTATAGTGGCTGCATGGAAAGTTAAAACAATGGGAATAGCTACAAATTAAAATAAGAATGGTATCCTATAGATGCCAATACATGTTATGTAACATTTATAACATACATGTTAATACATATATGACATGATACACATGTTCATGTATATTATAAAGTTGTACCAATCAAGGTAGTATAGCTATAGCACAAGAATTAAACAGAACAGCATCAGAACTACATATACAAGGTTTTAGTATATGATAAATACACTCAAGTCAGTAGGAAATAATGAAGTTTATAACAGATTTTTGTAGATAATTGATTTCTTTTTGGAACTGAAAAAAGACTTTGAATATGTATAAATGAAAGGGCACACAACCCTAAAGATTGATACATTAGACTTTAATGAAACTATGTTTTAGGAAGGCTGCTCATGGTACAGTATATTCAAATAAAAAAGTCTATTGTTTTTGATATCTAAGTATGCTTTCTAATTAATTTTGACCTCAAAAGGAAAGCATACAGACAATTATAAGGGGCAATGAATATTACAGTAAGAAATTTAAAATTAAAGATATAATTTGTAGTCTATTACACTGGTATTCTTAAGGAAAATTTACCTAGTTGTTAAGCATATGAAGATGCTTGCAGCTCATACTGCTGGAAAAAATGGAAATTTGCTTATGTCTTCTGGGAAGATCATTTGGTAATAGAAATTAAGAGCCTAAATGTGACTTTTTTCCCACCTTGGGCCCAGCAATCTTTTCTGCAGTGTGTTCTAAGGAACAATCAGAACAGTGTACAATGATACATACAAGTAAGAATATTCATTATCCAGCTGTTTATAGAATAGTTGACCATTGGGAATAACCTGGACGTCCAACAATTACAGCTGGGTCCTCACCACTTGGAATGGAGCATCTTAAAGAATAATGAGGAATGCAGCAATTGACATAATGTCCGGAGGGTAAGAAAAATGTTTCTACGATGCATCTGTGAAAATATGCATAGGGAACTATTTTTCATACCTACTGAGAATGCATAAAAGAATCAGAGAAACATGTAAAACAATAAAAGAATACTTGAGGGCTCACAAATTATGATTATTATCCTATTATTATTATTGTTTTGTATAGATTGGGTTGAATGTCATCTTAAGTTACTTCTATCACTTAAATCTTAGTATTTCTCTGAGATTCACTCTCTGAAGCTTCTGTGTGAGGCTCGTTCAGATTTATTTTAGGCTGTGGGAGTATGCTTGGGTTTTATGAGGAGGATGTGTGATGAATAGGTGTGTTGCAGTGCAGGTTTATAAATTGTGTGCCACCAAGCAACCCATCTTTTTCAGAGAATGATGATGAACTCCTAGGCTCTGCCTGTACTTTCAAAGGTACCGAGAGAATATTGTGTATTTGAGAATTGCGGGAATCTGCCAGCATGCATTAGCTACAAACCAAAAGAAGTAGATGAACTATAAAGAAAACAAGAGTGAATTGGTTCCAAATATAGCCCTTGGTTGACAATGCCTAGGCGTGGTAGAGCAGGCTAGCCAAGTGAATCTCTGCAGTGTGCGTTCCTGTTCTCAAAAACTTTTTCCCCAAGTGTTAGAAGAAAATTTGGAGAATATTAGTGACTTTTCTTGCTTTCTACTATTGTGCGTGTTTGTTATCCTAGGTTTGGATTTATTTACTGGATAAATACTTGGATTTATTTATTTCTTACCTTTTTGTTATTCAGTCTTGGAAAATTATGTATTTTTATTTTTATCTTTATTTCATTGATCTTCAGATAATATTCTTACCTGGGGGAATCTTTTATGGTGAAAACAAGGTAACCTGTTTTTTTTTTTTCTTCTTAAAATATTTCAAGAACTATTAATATTTGCTGATTAATGATCAAAAGTGTGTGTGTATGTGTGTGACAATCTGAGATGAAACAGTTCTGTATTCTTTCTGCAATAAATATACATGAGACCATCTTTCCCTTGAACTTTTATTATTAAGTATATTCTTAGAGTTTGTATAAGGCAACATCTACCACTTATATGTAGTAAAAGCATTTTTCCAAATTGCTCATTTTTTTTAAATTGTTCATGTGTTTTTCCTAATTGTCTGTTTTTTTCTTGAACTGTTTGGCAATGAAGCTACAGTTCTGGGAATGTTTGTCACCAAGTCAGGATGCCGAGGGAGCCAGGGCCACGGGGGGAGGTACAGGGATGCAGGAGCACCGTCCCCAGCAGAGCCCAGTGCAGGCTGTGTCACTCAGGGGTGAAGGGCTACCCTGGGCAATACTGGCCTCAGGGCCAGCTGATTTTACAGATGAGGAATCTTTGGCTTCCAATTGTTATTCTTGGTTTTGCTGATGCTTTTCTGCCAGGTTTTAGCTAAGCTGCAGTTAATCCAGGGGAATATCTGTGCATCTGAATGGATTTAAAAATGTAAGAAGAGAAGGGAGGGGCCGTGTGGTCTAAGCTCAAGGTGGCTTCACATGGGGGGGGGGGGGACAACACCACACAAAACTGTCCTGATCTTTGCTGAAAGATAAACAGCACCAAGGAGCCAGATTCAAATTATAAACTGAGGCACAGCTTCTTGAGATGACTTCTTTTTTTTTCACTGTAAGAAATTTGAAGCCGGGCGTGGTGGCGCAGGCCTGTAATCCCAGCACTAGGGAGGCTGAGGCAGGAGGATTGTTGTGAGTTCGAGACCAGCCTGAGCTACAAAGTGAGCTTAAGGCCAGCCTGAACTGCACAGTGAGACCCTGTCTCAAAAAAAAAAAAAAAAAAAAAAAAAAAAAAAAAAAAGAAATTTGAATTTATTAAATATTACAGCACTATGTATATGGAGATTTGCTTCATCAAAACTATTATAAATGTATGCTATTCAAGTACTTAGTGTAATAAGTGTGTGAACATTGATTTAAAAATGTACCGTTTGATTACAAGTAGCTATACCTTTATTTATTTATTTAATTTTATTGAGAAACAATTAGCAATGAGGCAGTTTCAAAACAGGTTAGTAGGACAGTTTCAATGATTAACACATCACATATTGTTATCTTCATAGTAGTTATACATAGTATGAGATGCAGACATGATATTCTGTCCAAACACTACCTTTCTTCTCATTGAATTAAGAGGAAGTAGCTGTGTATCTATCCTATTTTGTATATACAGATACAAAATGATCCTATTTGACTGACCTTGTCAGATACAAAAGTTACATTTCTTGCTATATAGGTCTTGCTTTATCTTGGCCTTAACCATTCAGCAGAAAAATATGAAAATGAAGTATAAAAGTAAAGCCGCGTTAATATGCTGAGCTGAAAAAGGCTTAAGTCAACAACTTCTGACATTATCACTACTGTTATGGACTACTGGACTACATTGGATTATTTTGCTGAATTCGCACACCTAAAATATTTAAATGGCAATGGACTACCCATCTCTGACAAAACTAAACAAACAAACAAACAAACAGCGATGCCTTCCTCTTCGCATCTCTCACTGCCTGCGAAGGCTTCAGCACTCTGCCTCCGTGGTCTGTTCCTCACCAGTCCACCTGGGAATGTTGCAGGCTTCTCCCAGGCAGCACAGCGAAGCCCTGGGCTGGCCCGGCACTCAACTCTTTCCTCTCAGCTGTGAGAGAGAGGAAGGCTGAGGGGCAAGGACACTTTCTCTTCTCATTGGATGAAATGCAACATAAGGAGAGGAGAAATGAGAACCATTTATAGTTCCATATTCTTTCTTGTATCCTTAGCATGTTTATAATACAGTAATTTCCCCACATGCAAAGGGGTTGTTTGCCCAAGTCTATTATTATGCTAACACCATGTCTTCCTCCTGGGGCCTAACAGTATAAAACACAGCACTGAGGCTAGCACAGCAGTCTCTGCGAGACCAGGCTACAGGCTGAAGGATGGATGAAGGGGTTCACTATATGAGGATGCTGACTGGGGGCTGGCCAGGGGTACAGTGAGGGGTTTCATGGGGAGCCCCATGGACAGGGGTTAGGGCTTTGCATGTGGGATGTGGGTCACCTGCCCTGCCTTGGCCCATGCAGTACATCATGAGGACATGGCGTGGCAGAGAAGTCAGTGAAGGAAGGGTACTACAACTTAATGGCTACCAGGAGCTATAGAGAAACAACAATCTTGGGAAAAAATCAAGGAGAAAAAGAAAAAAAAATCAAATTTGTTGGGGGAAAAGGATATGAGTGGGATAGGAAAAGAAGGTGGAGAGAAAGGGAGTGGGTTATCCTGGATCAATGTTGGGAAGCCTCAGTGGGTCCCATGTCGTGGAAGGTCCCAAGTCCAAGGATCAAGCTGGCTTGATCCTGACTCATTAACTACTCCAGTGTATCTCCATAGTTCTCCAAAACTGACCTGGTCTCCCAGATAGCTCTCTGAATTAGGGAAATTCAAGCCAGTTCTGGAGGACTGTTGACTCACTGGGGCTGTGGCAAGGGGTCATGGGAGCCTGGCCTGGGGTGTGGCTCTCACGTAGGGAGCCCTCAGGGTGTGTGGGACTGGGTGGGGGCTGAGTGGTATGGGTTCTTGTCACTTCCAAATGGCCTGTTCTCTTCTGGTAGGCTCATATCTTACCAAGCATTATCTCTTGAGAAGAAACTGATCAAGGGACAAGGTTAGAGCTAGGACATCACAGAGGAGCAAATGTTATGGTCTGTGTCCTGCTCACTCTTCTCATCCTGACACATACCTGGCACCCAGGAGGAAAATGTTCTTGTAGCTCTAGTTCACAAAGGTTTCCATTCATAGTTGGTTGGCTCTAAGGCAGGCTGCTGTGACACAGGGCCATTGCAGATGAGAAACCATTCATGGTGGGCAGAAGGCAGCAAGGCAGCGAGCAGTGAAGTAGCAGAGCAGCAAGCAACAATGTGCAACCAGAGCAGCCCTCTGTCTCTTAGCTCTAATCTAGGCTTCCTACCCTCAGAGCAGGTAGCAGGCTCAGGGAGGGGTACCATTGACCCTAGCATTGCACCATGGATAAATACCAGCATCTTGTCCTTAATCCCAGCAGCACACACCTAGATCCAATCACCTCTGAGAAGCTCCACCCATGGCTGCATGAGGAACAAGGGGACATCTAGACATGAGCTCTAGCAGTCAGGAATGCCATAGCAGTATACCCATTGTCTCCCCTGCAGCTTCTGCATGTCCACCTTGGGGCTTTGGTGTCTTTCTCTTCCCTCTGGCCTTTAATATCTAATGAGGGTTATGCGGTAGGACCAAGTACATCCACAGCTCTGTTCTAGAGGACAAATATCCTGTAGCAGAGTGGGCCTACTATAGGTATTCAACAAAGAAGTAAGAAATCAAATACAAGTCTGTTAGGTAGTAACTGATGCCAGCTTATCGTGCTGGGGGTAAGTGACATGGCGTGAGCTATAGAAACAAGAGGTTGATGAGTAAAGGGTCAAGATGTTAAGGTGACCTACACATGACTTGACCATTATCCACACAGAGGATCTTTCTATGATGGTGGAGGAAGCATTTATGGTGAAGCCAAGAAAAAAAGAATCATTGCTTTGGAGCTCAACGAGATGTGGTTTAAATAAAGAAACAGAGAAGATGAGCTTTGGGCTGGCAGCCCTTCAGTGGAGTATGATCAGCACAAAGAACAGAGCCCATTAGGGGGACAAGGCACAAGGGTCGCATGCTACCATCAAAATGTGCATCTGGCAGGACAGATGAGGACACGGAGGTAGTGTGACGGGTTAAGGTAAAACTAAATGCAAAAATTACCCTGCTCAACTTTCTGTGACCCTGCTTCCTTGTAAGACCGGAAGGTGGCTTGGTGTACCATTGACAAATTATCAATAGACCGAGAGTTCCCAGAATAGACCTACAAAATAAATCAAAGTAAAGGTCGAAATGCTTCTAACTGTACAAAATAACCAAGGTGTTGCTAACCAACTAGAAAGCATTGCTGTGGGAGTCAAGAATATGCATACGCAGATGTAAGTTAACCAAGAACTAAACAATGTGCCCAGAAAGAATGTATGCTGAGTAATGGTCACGCTGATCCTGAAGGTGCTGTTCTGGGTTAAATGACAAATTTGTTTGCCAAACAGGATGCAGTTTTTAGCTTTAAAACCTCTATACTTCTAATGTCTGTTGCCCTTTTGTCCTCTCCTGCATCCATATGGTCAAGTGGTCTTGGGCCTGTTAATAAAAGCTCAATACTTAAATTTTAATTTTGGATTCTGGTCTGGTTTCTATCCTGAGAACCCATAATGATACAACCTGGCCGTGGTCCTTACTCCTTGCAGAGGTGGTGGGCCGGAGTCTGCATTGCCACAGGTTCTCTTGGAGCTCTTGATGCTGGTCTGTGACATACACTCCATCTTTCATCACTGCGCGGCTTTGCCCCTCTGGCTGGTTGATACCTACAGATGAGAGGAGAAGTGTAGTCCACAAAGGGGGCGCAGGAGGAAACTGGGTCTGGGTGCAACTGAAGTACTCATGCTTGCTGGTCCCCTGATGGTCTTTGGAAATTCAGGAGTTGGGGGAAAATCCCAGTACAGAGTCCTGTGGAGAGTAACAGGAACCCGCTGGGGGGGAGCCTGCTCAGAGGGCTGGGGCTTCCCCAGTAAGGTTGGCAGCATGGGAGAGATCAAAGCATGAACACTCAGTCTTGGGACTTGGAATATCTTGCTCCCTTACATCATGCTGGCCTCAGCACTGGACAGCAAGTACAGGGGGGGTGCGCGGTGGGGCACACAGGACACAGGGGCGAGGGCTGCATCTCCTTGGTGTTTGCTTCAGTGCCACAGTCCATCATACCCAGCAGCTTGGATGGCCATAGAAAGCCAACACGATTCCTTCTGCATGGAATTCTCAGTGTCTTTCTGAAGTTCTGTCACCTAATTTTTTAAAACAAATGTGCCTAGGGACCTATGGAGATACCTGCTCCTGCTGTGGGTCTATCTGTCCACCATGACAGGTTGTGTGGATGGGGCTGCAGGGTGTGGTTGGCGACATCCGTGGGTTCATGTTCTTTGGCTGAGTTTCTTCACTCTGGTTTCTCCTTTCTGGCTCCCGGTAATTGCTCTCTTGCTACATCCTTCTCCTCCTCTTCCTCCTCCTCCTCCTTTTCCTCCTCCTCCACTTCTTCCTCCTCCTGCTCTTCCTCCTCATTCATTTTTTTTTTTTTTTTGAGACACAGTCTCACTCTACAGTGCAGGCTGACCTTGAACTCACTGAGATCCTCCTGCCTCCACCTCCTGAGTGCTGGGACGTTAGGCATGCGCCACCACCCTCAAACAACCTTTTCTTTCTTCCTTAGCAAAAATCTATTCTGTTTTCTTATTTCCTATACACAGAGGTGTCGTGTAATTAGTTAATAACTGACTGGCCTGTATGTTCCCTATGGGCAAAGACAAACCTCCAGGGCCGAGCACAGTGTCTTGCTAAGGAGGAGCACTCAATTGGTGCTGAAGGCAGGCATGGCTTGAAATACTCCCCGCTGCTAGCCTACGGGAGGGCATCAACTTCCGGGGACCACAGCGAAACGATCAGCTTTAGGAAGCACCAGAGGAGCATCACAGCATCTCCGGGGTGGGAAGGGAGTGCGCGGGTCTGCAGCTTTCCCAGACCTCAGGAAGTCACAGCTGACGGTGCTGGTGACCCTTTCTGTCGTGGATGCCAAGAGGCACAGTTGGTCGATTGAGATGGGTCAATTCTAGAGAACAAGGGAGGCCATTGAGCTCGGCTTGGGCACACTCCAAGATAGACAGCGTTCGAGTGTTTGGCCTGTCTCCGGTGTTGGCAGCTGATGCTACGCTGACCCATCCAGTCTTGTGTGAAGTCCTCAGCTTCAGGGCCTGGGGGGCGGGTGGGCCCAACCCTAAATCCCACCCTCCGCCAGGGGCCAGGCCTGATCTTACATAACACTCAACTTCCCAGAAGCACCACGGAGGAAAGCAGCTTTGTACCACAACTTAATTCTCAGCAAAGAAGCACAAAGAAAAATATCCGAGAACACCTGTAAATTATGTGGCAGACTGAAAGAGATAAAAAGTATGAACGACCGTTATCCCTACCTCTTGAGACAAATTAAAACTATCACATTGGTTGGCACCTCAGCTGTGAGCAGAAAGTTTTCTTTCAGACTGCGAGCACGGGTCCTTGGGTCTTCCAGCTGGCCGCGAGGGCTGGCCTTTGTAGCTATTTGCTTTCTGCCTCTGATCTCAGACACAGTGAGACTCCCCTGGAATACAATTGCTTTTGTAGGCATTCTTTATCTTTCTTTGGAGTATGAATAATAATTCATTATTTAATTTATTTACTATGTCTTGTGCAGTTTCAGACAGTACATAGATATACATGTTAGAGTTAAGAATAAGAAGAGGAGAAACGCAGGCAGAGGGGAGTGGAGGAATATGCAGCCAGGGGAGAAGGTGTTGCTCACTAGTTTCTTCCAGGGCTGGCAGGTGGTGGAGGGGGAGAAGTTGGAAGATTTGGCTCTGAACTTCTTAATCAGTGAAGGCAAAGAGGGAAGTCTAATTGGCAACTGATTTATGGAACCATTGTAGAATTGAGAACTTATGATTTATGGGTTATAGTAGCAATCTCGCTACTGGATCCTTAGGAAAAATAAAACTACTGCAGAAATCAAGATTGTAAAAAGCACTTTTCCTAGGCCTTTGTAAAGAACAGTTGCATAATATAGCAGACAGGTAATGTTGAGTAAACATGGCTATTTCATATAACATCCTTCAGTGTAGGTAAGTGAATAGAACATACTTGTTTCCTTATCCAGAGAGTGGATAATTATTCATTGGTATAGTCTATGAACTACGATAAGGTTGGGCACTAGGAGATACCTGGGTGAGGGAGGTAGAATTGTCCTCATTGTTAGGGAGCTTATAGCTTGAAGTGGGAGCCAGAATTATACAGACAGCTCCTCACTAGGAAAATATGATAGGGTGCTGAGAAACTACAAAGGAAGAGGCTCACTTTAGGCGCCAGGGACAGCCTTTCTGAGGGAAGCCCAGAGTGCCTGTGTGTTTAGTGGGCAGACATCAGGTAAATGCGTGTAGGGCATTCCAGGCAGAGGGAAGAACACTTCAGGAGGCCCTGACCTGGGAGGAGGTGGAGGCAAAGCGTCAGGGTGACTGGAGGGTAGTGAGGGAGAGGGGAGTGAGCAAACAATGGCCCCAGAAACTTGAACGTTTTATAGCTTGAAAGTTGATTGCTGTAAACACTGATGTAGCATTGACCAAGTAGTGGCAGTGGCAGTGGGGAGACAGAGCATGTGTCTGTTGGGAGCAGGGAGCAGGCACAGGTAAGTGACCTGCTGCTGTGACAGCATTTGTTCCTCCTCAACTTGATTTAATGGCAAGTCTGTTTTAACTATTTTCTGTTTTGCTATAACATGGACATTAATGTGTGCACAAATTGGGTATGTTTCCAAGGAAACACATCTTCATCTTCAATGAGATTCTACTTAGAGCAGAGGTCCTTAACCTTGGCCATATCCTGGACTCCATTACCACAGAAACTTCTGAGACCTGGGCATTGCTATTTCCTAACCTGGGCATTGCTATTTCCTAAAGCTTTCTCCATTTTGTGGCTAACATTAAAAACCACTGGCTTGGAGCATTAGATTGAGGATGAGGTATACGATGTGAGCTCAGAATGAAATTGTTTGCAGTGGAACACAAGGCAGAGAAAGAATGCTTCTACAAACGTGGAGTTTGAATGGAGCTATTTGCAATTTTCCCTACCTGGGTTTACACTGGGAAAATTAAATCATGATTAATTGAGGAAGCTACCATCCTTGCAAACACTTTAACTTTCAGCAGTTCTTGTCAAATTTATTTGAAACCTAGAACTTCATAAATAAAGATGAATGCTTAGGCACAACATGAATCAAAGTGCTGGCTAATTGGACATGAAGGGTTTCACCTCTAAATCTCTGCTAGAGGCCAGCAGCATTGAGCATATGGTGACTGCTCCATGGTGGATTTTTTTCAACAGAACATGCATCCTGCATCCTGTTGCTATGGGAAGAGTCTCAGAGCTACACACTTATTAGCCCTCATGTGTCAGAAATGATTCACACATGGGTTGAGCTGGTGAGTTCCCATCATCCTGTGAAGCTTTTAGATGCCATTAACTCTGTAAGGACAAGGATTGTCGTGGGTATATTGCATTATTTCCATCATCAATTCTGTGCTCTGAAAGTGCCTGGCTCTTCTTGTTCATATGCAATGGCTCTATTGGTTAAAAGGGCAAACTATGATTGGCTTAAACCCATCATGTGTTCCATGCTCTGATCATACTAACTGACTGATTAGAAGTTGGTACATAACCAGGCTGCACTAAAGAGAGACCAAAGAGAGTCAGTTCTAGGTCCCTCATGTGACCTGTGTGGGAACAAGGCTGTTTCTGACTGGACGAGAATGAGGGAGCTAGCTTGAGGAACTTTGGCCCACTGTCTTGGAGCAGTGAGGAGAAATCCACCCCAAAGCAGAGCCAACCCTGAGAAGGCAATGCTGAGAGATGTGAGCAGGGTGTAGGATAGATTTTCATCAGAAGCTAGGACACTACTGTGACTTGGACCCAGGCATTGTCCTGTACCTTCCTTGTCGGTGCTGTGGCCCCAGTGTGCTAAGGAACACGTATCAGATGAATGAATGGTGAGTGGAAGAAAGAGCACAATGTTAGGAGGTAGAAATAAGCTTTGAGTTTATGTAACTGCAGAAGAAAAAGCAATTACATTAAGGGCCAAACTCCTATCATTTTCCTGCCTCTGACATCTAGAAATAGTAAAATATGGAATTCCCTTCTGATTACCCCTGGATGACAAAGGGAGCTAACATGGAAAAGTGCAGTAATAAATACTTAGTTTGGCTATGGGAGGAGGGGGAGTAAATTCTTTCTTCATAGCATTAGCACTGAGGGAAGTCTGACTCAGGGTTACAGCACATGAGTCAATGCACTCCCAAACTCAAGTATTTTATTATTTCTGCAGCTCTCCTAATGT
The DNA here is from genome assembly GCA_004027165.1 of Ctenomys sociabilis. NCBI lineage: Eukaryota > Metazoa > Chordata > Mammalia > Rodentia > Ctenomyidae > Ctenomys > Ctenomys sociabilis. Next base: position 89,979 of record PVKA01003010.1, read on the forward strand.
TCCACTTTATTTAATCCTATTTTCCTCGATATAAATGGTTAAAATAAGCCCATGTTTGGTTTTATAGGACCTCTGGATCATGAAGGAAACATTTACCACCAAAGAAATTATAACTCCAAATTTAAACTCCAGTCAGTACTCAGGTCAGATTTGCAGTTTAAAGGTCTTGTGTCTGCCTTAAGCAATACGCACTGGGCATTGATGGTGCAAGGTGTGTTTTCTGGTTTTATTTTTAAATGACACAATTCAATCTTGAACTCTTTTCCCCCAAAAGTGAAATAGCTCAAAGATAAAGGCAAAGTAACTTTCAGAAATGGCAGCACTGAGGGTGTTCCAGCCAATGCCCACGGAGCTCATTGGAGTGATGCAGACATGCCTTGGGGTTAATATTTCTGAAGATGTCACGGAAATGATGAGGACATGTTTGGGTTTCAGCTAGTTATGTCCCTTTTTTCAGAACATTGATTTGAAGAAAGGATCTTGCAGCAGTAAACCCTGGATGGTGTATTTAAACTCACATTTGAATATGATCAAGCAGCTCAAATTATTTCCAATATGCTGGGTGGCTTGGGGTGTGTGAGGACACAGGTACTCATGAATACCCATGTGGAAATGGACACAGTCTGAGACAAGAGGCTCAGCTTTACAGCTAAGCCTTCATTTAGCTGAAAGCTCCTGTACTTATTTATTGAAATTTAACTTTTAAAATACATCTGTGACCTTGGGAAAATTATCTAGTGCCTGTGAACCTCAATTTTCTTGCTTTTGAAATTGGGGTGTCAACACTTTTGTGTTATTTTTGCAGGAATAAGAGATGATGTGTGCAAGTATTGCTGAAGCTGTGCTTGAGACTGCACAGGTGTTCAAAAAATAGCACCCATCATTAGTTTCCAAAGCTAACCATTTTTCAGCCGAAGATTGCTTTGATCTGGTAATGTCCCTAATGCTTTCACAAATGGCCATAATAATAATAGTGGAAATGGTTCCTACAATCTATTTCCTTCCTGCCATATGCCACCTGCCTCACACCTTTTCTAAGCATATTTGATCTCAGGTAGTCTTCCCACCAATCCCTTGAAGTCAGAGCTCTTTTATTTCCACTTTGGAGTTGAGGAGATGAAGATAAAAATGGATGGGACCATCTATTTCTGAAATGAATGCTGTACACGTTCTTGGGGGGGAATATAATGGATGATCAAAACTAAGGAGAATATTTACATTGAGAAACAACTATAGTAATAGACACTCAAAATTTTCATCTTTGCTTTGAGTACACTTATCCCATCCTTCTTGCTTCTCTCTGAAACAGCTCTGGAAGTGCTCTTTTGTGAATATCGGTATGTGCTATGTGTACCAAAAATGCAGTGTGTGTGACAACTGCATGACATTACAGAGCGTGCTCATCCTCATGTGTGTGACCTCTTGCTCTTCCCCAAAGTTAAAATAACAATGAAAGAAAGGCGTTAGGGTTTGTGCGTAGGTGTCTCCCCAGAGCCTCATGCCGTCATGGGGTAGCATCTAGAGTTTGTGATTAATTCATGATGCAAGGCTGGGATTATGGGTGTGAGTGTTACACTCTCCGAAAGCCTGAATGCAATACAAGGAGAGAAAAGAGGCCGCTGCTGCTACTGCCTCTCCTTTTTTGCTCTTGCTGTTCTGTTGTTTGTTTCTGCTACCACAAACTGCTTCCCTCTGCCACGTGCCACTTAGCTTTGGAGCCTGCTGAATACGGACCTGAACCTCCACAAACTGTGAGCTAAATAAACCTTCCCTTCCTTAGTGGTGGGTGTCAAGTATTTTGTCCCAGCAAAGAGAGAAGAGTAACTAAAAACATTTTGAATTGATTAAGCCATTGACGCAGCTACCATGGCACACCTAGAGACATTCCTGAAAGAGGACTCCCAGGACTGCTTCAGAAACACACAAGAAGGGCGGAGCATGTGCAAAGAGAGCAGGAGCGTTTCAAAGGGGATTTATGTTAACATGTGTTTTACTGCAGTATATTTTTAAAAAATTTAAACATGCCTTATCTCTTACAATCTCACTTGGTATATACTGCTAGTTAATTGACAGCCAGTTGTAGATATTCATCTATTCAATGTGTTTTTTGTGCTATTACCCCCCTTTGCCATCACATCAGAGGTAGTGTTTTTTTGATACAACTGTGTAAACAATTAGCCTTTACCTTGGAAGAGAGTTCCTGGGCTCTCATGGTGTTGTGAAAATGTTTATCATCTTATCATCAAGTCTTTCTAGTGGGTCAGAAATATTATTTCATGCCATATGTCAGTCCTAAGACCAGGGGAATGAGAGGGGCTGGCCTTCCAGCTAGCTTCGGGCCTGCTAGCATCATACTAGCATCATTCCAAGGAAGACACCAGTTAATAACGATGCTAGTGGGTTACTAGCACCCCAGAGGAGAAATATTTTTCTTTCCTTGGCTTTTAGAAGGCCTTGGTTATATATATTACGTTATATTTTATAACTTTAGTCCTCGGAAATTTTTCTTCATTGTTTTTTCTTTCAGTTTCAATTTTAAAAGTTGCAGGAAGGCAGAAGTACTGGAGTTCCCTACTTGGCCACATTTTTATTTTAAATATTTCTGTGATTGGTATACACATTCCCATGGGCTCTAAGTCTAATAGGCTCCTTGTATTCGGTGATGCAGTTAACACAATACATCGATCTGAACTGTGAAACTCAAGAGAAAGTGCAAGCTTCACTTTGAAATCATTTGTCAGTTATCCATTTATATAAAGAATACTGCGTGTAGCAAAGATGTTGTGGTAAAATTTCATTTTACATCTTTGAGTTATCATTCCTAACATAACCCTGTGTACAGGACTGTCGACAGTGATATTTGGTTTGGATAAGAGCTTATGGATTTTCACATAAAGTGGGTGTAAGGAATGACTTCTTAAAAGAGAGTTATGATAGAGAAAATAACAGTGATTGGTAGTGTATATTCTCAGTCAGAACTTCTCAAAGTGAGTCTGTCGTGACACAGAGAAAGGGATGCTTTTTCCTCATATATGAACTTGTAACAAAAAGTTCAAATAATATTTTATCTTCTTGGTAAGGCAAAAGAGGTGTCTTATGAGGTAGACTGTCCAACTCATGAGGATGTTAAAGATAAAACATGGAACCCTATACACTCTGGTAACAGTCCTTGCTTCTGCTGGGTCCATGCTTGGCCCTGCAGTCCCCAGTATCTCCAACAGATCACTTTGCACTCATTTGCACCCAAGAACAATAGCTGTTGGAAGAGTTTGAGGAGTTCTTGTATTTTCACCCATGGCACTTCAATTCACTTGAGGGTAATGCTGTCTTTAACAACGGTGTCTTTCATGATGTGCATGTGTGCAGAATTTCCTTGATGAAATATGTTCATTAGGTATCTCAAATGTGTGCTGATAACCATGCTATTCTCAGACTATTTATTTATTTATTTGTCTTTATTCCATGGTGCCTCCTGACCTGAATATAAAGCACCTTGATACTAAGCTACCAGATCATGCAGGTCCTGCAGGGGCTCTGCTCTTGCAGGATACCCCTGGGACTCAGGTTGGCTTCCCAGCCAGCTGTGGATGCCTGTCTGTATCCTTTTCTCCTAACCCCTTACCAACATCACTGACTACCGTGCAGGCTTAACAGGATATCGATGCCCCTGTTATCTGTACAGCAGCAAAAAGCACATAATGGTACTTAATGTGAGTGTTCTTTTCTTACGCTCATTTCTTTTATATCTATAAATCCTAAAGCGTCCCTGAAGCCACCAGAAGTGACTGGCAAGTCATCATTCTAAATGTGTGTCCAGAGACAGGAGGAACAAATATTTGTTTAAAATATAAAAATAAAACTGGCAAGCTGGTTGGGATTAGAAATTTCTTCCTCTCTCCTTGTCTTGGTGCCTCAGAGTATTTATGACTGTGTCAAAGACTCAGGAGGATGCAAGTGATTTTTGGTCCTTTTTCTCCCCCAGTAAACTTAGAGAATAGATGATCAGAGCTCTTAGGATGGTGTTGCTTTTTTTATTCACTACCTAACATCCATATATTTAAAGCAGAGGCTTAAATGATCATAGAATGATTGCTTGCAGGGCAGGACCTCCCGCTGCACTTGACTTTTCATTGAGTAGCATGTGAGCCACATTAGAACTGATCATAGGGCCTGAGGAGCTGGCTCAGAGGCATAAGCACCTATATGGCAAACACAAGGTCCTGAATTTGATTCCTGGCCCCACATGCTGCAGCAGTCCCAGAACCCTGGAACCCGGGAACCCCATGTGCCCTGTGTTGGCCCTGGGACCAGATGTGGTGATGCATACCTATAATCCCAGCTCCTGGGGAAGTTGAGACAGGAGGATCACTCTGAGTTTGAGACCAGCCTGAGGGCTACAAAAGTGAGAACAAAGCCAGCCTGAACTACAGAGTGAAATCTTGTCTCAAAAAACAAAACAAAACAAAACAAAACAAAAAGCTTTCCTGGCCAATGACACCATTACTCGGCATTTTATTTGTATAGGTCATGACCTTTCAGGAGCTGTCTGGAAAGCAAGCAATAAAGTAATGGGAGAGGACTTGTCTTACTGTAGATTGAATTTGATTCTAAAACTTAGTAGCTCTCTGTTGAACACCTTAGAAAATTGTGGTGACCATTTCATGGAGCTATGATTAAAAATAAAAAAATAAATACAATTATACATATCTTTGTTACAGTAAATGGGTTAAATAATTTTCCTTGAAAGATATAATTTGATGGGGGAAAATCCTGGCACAACTTGCTTTGAACATTTTTTTTTTTTTACTTTTTCTATGAAATCAGTAGGTACTTAGGAGGTATGCATTGAGTGATGATAATGAGAATATAAAAGAAATGGCTTTATGGTTTGTAGGGTTGATATTTAAAATTTTGTTTTTGCGGGCTTCTTTTGGTCAGCTACTCCTTTCCTCTTTTTCCTACCACAAATTCAATATAAATACTTCAGAATCTATTTTTTCACTTTTTCTCTTCTGATACCTGGAGCCTTCTGTGCCTTTTTTGTTACCTTTTTCCCTAAGATCAATCAATTAGCAATTGTTATATTGTAGGGTAGCAACAGTTTAATTCCTAAAGGATTAGGGAAGATTTCAGTTGAAATTGCTATGCATAGCAACTAGTATAGTGGTATCTCACACCAAAAAGAACTTAGTGATTTTGATTACCATAATCAACATATTTTTTTAAAAAATTATTTATTTATTTATTCTTTTTTGAAATAAGGTCTCGTGCAGTTCAGGCTGGCCTTGAGCTCTCTTTGTAGCCAAGGATGATCTTGAACTTGCAACAATTCTTCTGCCTCAGCCTCCTGAGTTCTGGGCTTACAGGTGTTTACTACCATACCCTGTCATTAATAGTATATATCTTTAAAAAGGTTGGGATCATTATTTTCTTTTTCAGAAACACAACTACAAGAGATTATTCCATAGAATTGCTATTATTATTATTATTATTATTATTTTTTGCAGAACCAGGGATTGAACTCAGACTCTTGTGCTTGCTAGTCAAGCACTTATTCTACTGACCTATCTTCTTGGCCAATGAAATTATTCCAGAGAAAAGTATATCTATGTACCTTTACTTCTTTTGCTTAGCAAATCCAACTTCTGTAGGTTTTTCTCAAAGGTGGTGTTTTCAATGTTATAAACTATTCATTTTATCATCTTAAAGTATGATAATATGAAATTCAGTGACACTGTCAGGGAGAGGCAGGTCTCCATTCCTCAAGAGGGTTGGAGACAGTGCCATGCAGATATCCACAAAGGATTCTGCTTCAGTTCTTCAGAATTTTGTCTCTAATCTCATAGCAAAAAGCTGACTTGCTTGTAATAACTTCCTCATTCCTCTGCCCTTAATCCCAGGTAATGTAACACATATGCTGCTAAGGAGCCTTCTGTGATGGGTTAGATCTAGAGCGCCCCAGCCCCAACGGCTCCTGTGTTCAGAAGTACGGCACTGGGGAATGACTGGATCACAGGCACATTGATTACATTTGTCAACAATGAGCTCAGAGCAGACTGTGCGGTTAGGAGGGAGTCCCTCTTGGGAGGGGTGGGCCTCTGGAGGTGGGGCAGGGAAGGTAGGGCTTCCTCCCTGGCTCTTCCTTTTATCTTTACTTCCGGACCGCCATGACAGCTTTCTTCCACCCCCACCCTTCCTGTTTTAGAGCCAGCTGACTATGGAGTGAATGTTCTAGAAACCCTGAGCCAAATTAAACTTCTTCCTCTTTAAGTGGTAAATGCTGGGTATTTGTCCCGAAGACAGGAAAATGACTAAGATGCCATCTCTTTCTCTTCTAATCATGTCTGAAGTTTTCTTTCCTGTATCTCTGTCCTGCAAATAGGTGGCAGTGGCCACATATTGCTAATTATAGCCAAGGCACCCTAACTTTAACCTCTGAAATAAGCTCTAGACAGGTATAGTAGTTTAGTGAATTCAGATTCTGATAACTAAGTTAGTAGTTTACTCTGAGCAATTTTAAGAAACAATCTGAAGCCATTAAGTCAAAGAGCCAATAAAAAATTTGATCTCCTGATATCTCATTTTCTTAAGATCTTGTGGGGACTACAGAAACCCTCTGCCCACTCCAATGTGTCTCTGGTATCAAAGATCAAATTTATTGCAATGGGCTTTCATTTTCTATTCTCCTTTAAAAGGATTCGTTATTCATTTGAGTAGTTTATGTTGATCAATGTGTAACCAACTTAGAAAGACTTGGTCTAAGCTGTGTTCCCAGTTCCCTAGAACCCAGCCTAGGATATGATATGCCTCTGTGGTTGTCTCAGTGACTTTACTTATTGCTGAGACAAAGTACCTGGCATCTACAAGTTCAAGGAGGAAAGGCTTATTTTGAATCACAATTTGTAGATATTTCAGTCTGGTCAGCTGGCTCCAGGGTAGGGTGGCACAGCAGAAGGGCACCATAGGGGAGAAACAATCCATGGCTGAGCAGGAAGCAGCAATGAAGCAAGCCCCCCTTTCCCTTCTATCTCATCAAGACACAGCCAGTGTGTTTCCCAGTATCCACGCCCAGAGCTATGCTAAACCAATCAGTGGATTAACTGAACACCACACACACCCTTGATCCTGGTATCACTCACCCTAATCCATATTCACACAACCCTACCTAGGGATACACGAGGCTTTTAGGGGGAGGAGGCGTCTGGATACAAGCTACAACAGTGGTTTTTATGATGATGGGCATGGGGTGGACTTCCCATTTATACGTGCTGTGATGGCTGGGGCATGTCTCATAGTTGTGTCTTGTTGCCCATACTTCCAGAAATGGGAAAAACGACAGTTCACTTGCTTAGATCCCTAGGAGTATGCACTAAAATATATGAAAATCTTTTCACAGTTCCAGAAGCAAGAATAGGACTCCATAAGCTCCATGAGTACCCAAGTTGAATATCCATCATTCAAAATGCTTAGAATTAGAAGTGCCCCAGAGTTCAGATTCTTTTTGGATTTTGGACCACTTGAATATATATATATATATATATATATATATATATATATATATATATATATATATATATATATATATATATATATATATATATATGTAAAGAAATAGCATGGAAATAAGAATAAAATCTAAACAATTCATGTGTATTTCATATGTCCCTTGCAGTCTGAAAGTAATTTCACACAATATTTTCAGCGTGTCATTTAAGTCCAGGTGTGGAATTTCCTATATGTGGCATCAGGCCAGTGTTCAACATTTCAGATTTGGAAACATTTTGGATCTTGGAGTTTTAGGTTAGGGATGCCCAAGCTGTATTATCATCCTCTGCACTAACTAAAGTACTGTGTTGTACATGGTACAAGACTTTCTCCTTACCCTGTTTTTGCAGAGCTGGTTTTATACTATACAAATGATAACTGTTGCTTCTACAACTTATGCTGTTTCCTTAAAGTGGTCTGATCTGAGCTATATTTTTCTTTTTTTTTTTTTGTCTTTTTTTGAGACAGGGTCTCACTATGCAGTTCAGGCTGGCCGTAAGCTCACTTTGTAGCTCAGGCTGGTCTCTAACTCGCAACAATTCTCCTGCCTCAGCCTCTCGAGTGCTGGGATTATAGGCCTGCCTACCCACGCCCGGCTCTGAGCTGTATTTTTCTCATATGCCCAAGGAAAATAAGAAAACAAACAGCAGTTCCCTCTAGTAGCACTACTAATACAAATTTGACCAGCTTCCTAAATGTACTTGAACTCTACAATTGTTCTCATTTCTCACTTGTGAGTTATTAAGAAAAAATTCTTCCCCAAATGAAAGATTTGCTATATTAAGCCATGTTCTGCTCTTGGGAACCAAGGCCAAGTGGTGAACTCATTAGCATGAATCTACAGTGTATTCAGTCTGGTTTCCAACTCGCCAACTATTGGCAGCTGCAGGACCATCCAGAAGGAGGAGCAGAGTGGGAGGACAGCCAGGATTACGTGGCAAGAACATTCCTTCCACACCTAAATTGTACTTGCTAAAGAATGAGAAGCATGTGAAAAATCCCCGTGTCTTGCTGTGCTCTGATAATAAGACCAGATGTGTGTGGAGTTTGATGACAGAGTTCAACATCAGTTATTTCGGTCTAATCTTCAACTCCAGGAGACATTCCTAGTAACGATCAAAAATAAAATGCACAGATACATTTTCGTTAGCACTTCTGCTACATCTCTCATTTTTACTATATTTGGCTACTAATTGGAAAACCAGAAAAAGAAACTGCCCCTTGAAACCATAAAGTGCTTAAGTTAAACTGAAACTTAACAAGGGTGTAATTGGAATTTTTGACAAATGGCAAACAGAATGTGTGTCACACAGCCTTTTTCCTGCTGTTGGCCTGAGAGGGAAACTAGAGATTTAAGAAATGATAATGACTTTAAAGATCAGATAGTTTTTAATGTTTAAAATTTAAAACTTCCTAGGGAGTGCAGTTGATCTGACAGTGGTACTATTTCAGATGTTGTGTAGAGTACCTTGAAAACTAAGACAGTTAATTTTATGTTTTAAAGTTTTCCCTTATGAGATAAACTGTTGCTGTTCAGTGTTTTCTAAATCGTGCTGTTTAGGCTAGCTCATTTGTTTCCTAGTAGGATCACCCCTTGTCTTGAAGAAACTAGGGAAACTTTGATTTGTTTCCTCTTGATCATAATTTCTTCCTATTTTTACAGGAAAGTTATGTCACATAAAATGTCCTCTTTTGACCATTCAAAGGCCTTTGGAATAAAGTCCCCTACAATGTGTGTGTGAGCACGCACGTGTGCACATTTAAACCTCATTTAAATGTAAAGAGATATTTCTGGGCCCTTACTCTATTGATTGTTGACCATTGGAAAACATTCCATGCCATGTACAAACTTCGAAAGATTATTTCCAGAGGCCTTAGCTGTATCATCTACTACCACAGCAGGATTTTTCAGGAGGTCTTATTCAAAGAGGAAGCCTTAACTCTGCCCAGGGACTTGTGAAATTTGCATCTGCATGTAACTCTTAGAAATTGCTGTCCATATAAAGAAACCATGGGGTTGGAGTAAAAAGAGAAGATGCATTTGGGAAGCTTTAAGGAGTGTGGAAAAATACAAAATCTACTCAGACTCAACTTCTAGGACACTGAAATAATGAATGAAGGAGAATTGTTTTGTATGTCTGCAGTATGTCCATGATTTACAAATGAGTTCATTCCAGGAGAACATTTGTTAAGTTGGATTTGTTCGTAAGTCACATGAAATGAGTCTTATGAACCTTTCACACAAATACATCATGTATTTTTCTTTGTGTTTCTTGGAAGTTTCCACCACAACATCAATGATTTTCCTCTTGCTTCCAGACACCTGGGCTCTGATTGAGCACTGTTCTACTGAACACTATGGCAGTACACAGTAAACACACAGTGGCACAGCCATGACAGTGTCTGTGGACACGTGAGCTACTTCTGTGATTGGTTCACACCTACAAATGTTTCTAATAGGAGGTTCGTTTGTGCCTGTGAAAGTTTACAACTCAAATGTTGGCTCCCCAGCAAGCCCATGACTCACCAAAATTCATTGCATTTGATACTTTTTTTTTCTGTAGGACAAAATAATTTTAACCTTAATTCCTTTTGATAAATGCTAGAATAGAATTAGAGAATTTCATACAACAGTGCTACCACGCAAGCAAATTAACATTAATTTTGTAATACAATTTAAATGATTCTTTGTTTAAATGTTCTTAATTTCCTCAAATAGTTTTAATAGTTTTTTTTTAATCAAGATCCAATCAGGTTAAAATATAGTTTTTAAGCCCAGGGAGATAGCTCAGTGGTTTAAGCATCTGCCTGGCAGGTGTAAGGTCCTGAGTTCAATCCCTAGTACAAAATAAAAAATCTATGTATATATGTATGTATGTATGTATGTATGTATGTATGTATGTATGTATCTATCTATCTATCTATCTATCTATCTATCTATCTATCTATCTAAAATTTAGAGTGGTCTCCCCCCTACTTTATCATATTGTTTATTTTTGAAGGCCAGACAAGTTTTCTTGTGGAATATCTCATACTCTGGAGAGTGAATATGTTTGATATGCTCTTTGATAATTTAGAGTTACAAAGGAAGGACATTAAGAACTCAGTTTGTTGCTTTTGTATCAACATAGAAAACCTAGGAGATTTAGATTAGACTTAAGGAATTTGAAAGAAAACATAATAGTACTTTGAGATTACAGTGCTTCTACAGCTAGTGGTTTTTAGATCATCTAAAATCAAGTGAAGGTCAACTAATTTCTTAGACAAAGCATCTTTCCTTGGTCGGTGTGTTTATCAAATGATTGTGAAGGTGGGCTCAGCACTAACTTGAGAAATTGTGGTTGAAGAAACAGCTATTTACATAATAGTGTGCATGAAGATCTATTGGGACAGGTAGTTGTTCCTTTCTTTTTGTATGTATGTTTGTGTGGGTTTTTTTTTTTTTTTGAAAAAACAAGAAGTGGGATCAATTACTGTCTTATATCAACAGCTTATCTGCTTAGCACATTTTCAGGTTCAAATATGAAAGTACACACACACACACACACACATACACACACACACACACACACACACACACACACACATATATACTTCCATGTACAGCCTGTGTGGGAAGACAAAGGTGATTGCAAAAGGAGGTGAAGTTGGAGCAACGACTTAGAAAATGTAGAATTTAGTGCTGTCTGTAGTTCCAGCAGTCCACTGATAGGTTATCAAACATATGCTCCACAAATAAGCGGGGACCTGTGACGTTTTTTCCAGATTTTATTGAGCTATAATTCATATACTAGGCAATTAATCCAGTTATCTTGTATAATTTAATAGTTTTTTAGTACAACATAGAGTTTGCCACCATTACCCCAATTTTATAATTTTATTCATTCCAGAAAGAAACCTGTAGGCTGGGGAGATGGCTCAGTTGAACAAGGGCTTCCCTGGCAAGTGCAAGGGCCTGAGTTCAATCCTTGGTTCGGCCAAAATAAAAAAACAAAACAAAAAAAATAAAAAGAAAGAAACCTGTACCCATTAGTAATAAATAGGTCCTTATTCTTACCTGTTCCTGGTCCCTGGAAATTCCTACAGGGTCCCTGACTTAGGATAGTTTGGGTTTCAAAGTTTGGATTTTATGATGGTATAAATGCTATACACATTCAATGGAAGCCATGCTTCAGATTTTGATTGTGTTCTGGGTAGTGATATAAGGTATCTTACTCTGTTGGTGCTGGAAGGGTATCTAACTGGGGCTCCCAGTCAGCTATGAGGTCAAGTTACTGACAGTCTAGTATACTGTGTTGTCAATATTTTCAGGATACAGGTATTCAGTGAATTACATGATACAGGTATTCAACTGTAGGCTACTGCTAGTGTCCTGATATTATTTAAGGTGGGCTAGGCTAAGCTATTGTACTCTTCAGGATAGATGTTCAACTGTCTCTTCAACTTGCGATGTTTTTGGCTTTTGATGAACTTACTGGGACCTTACTGTAAACAGAAAAGCACCTGTAATCTACTTTCTGTCTCTAAGGATTAGTAGGAAATTATGTATTTCATGAGCTTACAGGATATGCCCTTGATCACTATTTGAGAATACAATGCCTTCTATTTTTTCCCACTCAAGTCAAATTTTCATTTCCTTTTCCTTTTCTTACATTTCACTTTACAGACCACTTCTCTGGGTCCTCACATTTGTGTCAATTTATGTCTCATCTATCCTTTGGCTACTTGCCTAACCTAGAGATTTATGAAATCTTCGTTAACAAGGACCAAGAATCTCATTATTTCTGATTTCTCGGTCTGCCCTTTGATAGAGTTGGAGTAAATGCTACGGGAAAGTGGGTCACAATGGTTTCTGTTTTACCATTTGACCAAATAGGTGACTTGTTACTTGAAAATTATTTAAGTAATTATTCTGATCACAAAACTTATAGTCATTATTGGCTCAATGTTATATGGGAAACATGACATTCTGACTTAATTTTAAGCTAGCCATGGTTATTTGATTTGATACAGATTATGCAGTGAAGAGCTTCTTGCAATGGGCAGCTGTGCTTTGAGTTTATTTTGAACAAACTTCCTGCAGCTCAGGCAGGAGAGCAACTTTAGGAAGCAGACTGTGTTTTCTTTGTGGTCACTTCCCAAACAACCTGGTAGAACTCTCGCCTGCCGAAATAACATCCGAATGTTTCTGGAGGTTATTTTGAAGTAGTAAAATACAGTTTTGGTGTGATAAGACAGGTTTTCCTATTTTGAATTTAAATTTAGTAAGTAATTCTGAAAAAGTAATCTTTTCACGTATCAGAAGAAACAAGCTGTGTTATGTTCATGTATCCACTCCCTAGATGAATGTAAACTTCCTGTGCTGCAAACATGTCCTAAAAAAATAGAAATTAACATGAAGAACAAAAGAAGGCTGAGTGCCTGACTGCTTGAGAATTTAAGGCCTCGCTTGAGAGTAATCACCATGACTCTCAGTTGAGAATGATTCAATGAAGTGCACAGTGTGGGACTGCTCTACCAGGAAAACTTAAAACTACGCTGGAATGCACTTGAGAGAATCATTTCCAGATCACCCATTATCTTGAGGAAGCCAGCATTCAGGTAGGTATCTGACCACTGTTCTCTTTATGGTACATCATGACTTGTACACACATTTCAGGATCTTATATTAACAGGCCAACTAATACCAGTTCAGACTGGTTTAGTCTTCAGGTACTTTGTGTTGTGCATTCTTTCCTGAATGTGGGAAACTGACAATAGCCAGGGAAAAATACACTTTATGACACAAGATATTATAGGGTAAGGAATTTGGACATGAACAAACACAATAGCAAAATCCACTGATATTTATTCACTACTGTTACATATACTGATGATTATGTATACTTAATCCTCATAAATCCTAGATGAAATAACTCTTATTATTATCCTCATTTTGCAAATGAAGAAACTATACTTTAGAAAGTAAATGTTTTGGCTGAGATCAAATTATTACTGAGTTATAGAGCTGAATGTCTAATTTGGGTGTATTTGATTCTAGATCACAGTTTGCCACACTGGATGTATCTCTATTCCCAATATAGCTTTGAACTATTGTTCTAAGATGCAGTTTTGCAAAAGCATGTCTAATACTTTGCCAGTGTAACTAGCAGAAACAATGATTAAAGTGTAGTATGTTATAAAGAAAGTAATTGTTAGAGATTCAACATGGCTGGATAGAGGAAGAGCCATGTTGGACTTATTCAGAGAAAATCATCTAAAAACACAGCAGCTAACTGGAACCTCAGAAGACAACAAGGTTAGGCACTGCACAGTGGTGGTGAAGGTAGTGAGGGGACAAGCACCAGCCCCCCTGCCCTGCTCCCAGCAGTGTGAGAGAGGGATGTGGGATTTATGCAACCTTGGGACTCAGTGGAGCCACAAGGGAGAAGTCAGCACTTCCCCTGACCTGCTCCCAGGCATGTGAGAGGAGAGAGAAGCAGTGGAACAGAGGAGGCTGTATTGGGGCTGGGAGGGGCTGACCGTACTTGGGATGGGGAGCAATCTTCCGCTGTCTCCATCTGACAGTACCACAGCAACTGAGAGGGCAACACAGAGATACACGGGTTACGGAGGTGGGAGCAGGCAGCAGATGGACACGAAGTTGCGGCTGAAGACTCTGCTGGGGGACAAGATCAGCCCCACACCCAGGCCTAAGGGGTTCTAGTCCTACTGCAGATTTAGTGGATTACTCAGTACAGATTGACAGATTTGGGATCTGACCTGGGCACTATCACAGAACTGAAGGCACCAGAGAAATTTTATTGTTTCTGTTGTTTTTTACTTTTTCTGTCTTTTTTGATTGCTTAGGTTTTTACCTTTATTGTTTGTTTCATTTTGTCTTTTTTCCTCTCTTTCTCAACTTTCCTTCTTGATTTTTTTTTTTTTTTTTGATATGTTTATGTGAGTGCACATTGTCTTCAGTCTATCTGGTTCACTTCAACTTTTTTGCTTTCTTCTCATTTTTGCTCTCTTGTTTTTTTTTTTTTTGTCTTTTTGAGACAGGGTCTCACTATGCAGTTCAGGCTGGCCTTAAGCTCACTTTGTAGCTCAGGCTGGTCTCGAACTCACAACAATCCTCCTGCCTCAGCCTCCCGAGTGCTGGGATTATAGACATGCTACTCTCTTGTTCTCTTCTCCAGTTTTCCACAGCTTGGGTGATCGCCATTTGACCTTCAGTTTTGCTTCTGATATATTTCTCTTCAATTATCTATTGTTTTCTCTACCCTGCTTAAATTCCATTCCCCACAAGGTAAAATCACCCCACTAAAGGAAAACTAAGAGTATACAGTATCTGAGCTATCTGAGATACTATATCCTGGTTTTTGTTTGACTTAGTTATGTACCTGCAGATCTTGCTCTTATGGTACTAAGTTAATAGTCATGACAATTTGTCAGTTTCTAGGCTGTGCTTAAAGCTATTATTATTATTATTATTAGTTACTCGTGCTACTTTAACGAGTGTGTCATACCTTTTGTAATCAGTTGTTCTTCCTTGTATGACTACACTGTGATTGTCTGAGATGGTGACTACCCATAGTCCAGCGCCAAAGGACTGAGTGTATAGCCTAATAGATAGCAACTTTTCAGTTCTACTGGAAGACAACTTTGAAGAATAGGGGTTTCCTAGGAAAGCTTTGATACTAGTGATAAAGTTACATACCATAAGCAATTAAAAAGCATCAATACAGAAAAACAATTCAAAAAGAGAGAAAATGACAAGATGCAGAAGCAAAATGTAACTGTAGATCCCCAGAACACCCATGACAAGTCCAGGGGACATTGAGATAGGGAAATCAGAAGCCATCCACTTGAATTTTCTGAAATAGTGGCAGTAGAAGTAAAACAAAATGAAAAACAAAATGAATAAGGGTATAGAGAAAATCAGATCAGAAATAGTCTCTCAGGTTAAAAAAAGAGATGATGCTCAAAATGAACGACTTGCTCAGTGAATCTAGTATAAATGCAGGTTATAAAAATAGAGAAGCTTAGGCAAATGATGGAAGCCATAAATTCTCAACATGGAAAAGAAATGAAATCCATGAAACAGGTGTGAACACCTGTGTGGGAGATTAATAATTCCACTGAAACTACACGCAGCCAAACAAATCAAGGTGGAGATAAAATATCAGATCTTGAGGACATGATTGGGGTTAGTGATAAGGAGAAGAAATATTTCCTAACAATTGCAGGGGACCCTGGAAAATCAATCCAACAGCTGCAAGATGATGTAGAGAAGAACAACATAAGATTGATTTAGGTCAATGCAAAAGAAGGATACAGCACAAATGACTTTAAAAACCTGTTCACAGAAGTGGCAGAAAACTTCCAAAACATAAAGAAAAAAACTGAGGGCTGGGGATATAGTTCAGTGGGGCAGTGCCTGCCAGATAATCCTGAGTCTGATACACTGTGCCCCTAAAAGAAATTAAGAAGAAAAAAGAATTTGGTATACAGCAAGTGATATACATAGAACTCCAATTAGCCATGACCCAAATAAGTCGACAGCAAGGCATATAGTGATCAGGATTACAACTGAGGAGACAGATCAGTAGCATGAGTGCTTGCTTGACCAGTGCAAGGTCCTGAGTTCAATCTCTGGTAACAGCAACAACAACATCAAGATTCCAAATATTCAGCATGAGAACAGGACATTAAAAGCTATTAAAGAAAAGAAACAGATTACCTATAAAGGTAGCCTATAAGAATCACAGCAGACTTCTTAACACAAATCCTTAACTACAGGAGAGCTTAGAGTGAAGTAAAGACCCGAAGGAAAACAACTTCCTACCCAGAACGATGTACTCTGAAAAACTATTTTTCAAAATCAAAGGAGAAACAAGATACTTCCCTAACAAAGAACAATTGAAGAAATGTATGACTACCAAACCAGTTTTCCAAAATGTTCTGAAAGATATTTTAGAGGAAGATGATGAATATTACTGTTTCAAGCACACTAGTGAAAGATTCCACCAGACAAGGCAAGAAATTAAACTGAGGGGAAAGACATGAATCCAAGAACAGGAAAATAATATGATAAGGATAAACCTATAATATGTAATAATCTTCAGTGCAGATTGTCTCAAATTACCAATCAAAAGAAAAAGACCGACAGAATTGATAAAAAACTAAGATTTCAGGCCAGGGATATAGCTCAGCAGCACAAGTACCTGCCTGGGAGGTGAAAGGTCCTGAGTTTGATTACTGATAAAAACCACATCCCTGCATGCAAAACAAAAAAAAAAAAAAAAAAAAAAAAAAAAAAAAAAAAAAAAAAAAAAAAAAAAAAAAAAAAAGAAATTTAAAAATACTACCCAACAATTAGCTGTATTCAAGAAACGTATTAACTGAGAAAGAAATCCATAGACTGAAAGTTGAAAAATAGAAAACAGTATTTCATGTGGTAAGAAACCCCCAAAGAAGGGGTGTCTATTCTATTTGTGGACAAAATGAACTTCCAGCTAAGACTGAGAAAAAGAGACAAAGAAAATCACTCTGTATTTGTTAAGGGAAAACTCCCAGATGAAGAGCTAATAATCATAAATATACACTCACCAAATTCCAGTGTGCACACCTATATGCAACAAATATTAGTGCACATGAAAAATCAGATAAATATTAATACAATTGGGGGACTTAAAATGCTACTGCTGCAAGTAGAAAGCTCAACTAGACAAAAAACTAGAAAAGAAATATCAGAACTAAAGAAAACCTGTGGATTTAGCAGATGTATGCAGAGTGTTCCCCCTTACATCAGAGGATACAGTTTTCTCAGCTGGCTATGGGATGGTCCTAAAGATAGAGCACTACTAGCTTACAGAACACACTTAAGTGAATGCAAGGAATTGAAATTATAATTATCCCACACGTATTGTCAGACCACAGTGCAGTGAAACTGGTAATCAATGGCAAAAGAAAGCACAAAAAGTTAATAAATACAGGGAAATTAAATAACACCCTCCTGAACCACCCATGGCTCACAGATAAAATTAAAGGAGAAGTTAAGTTTCTAAAATTAAATGATAATGCTGACACAACATCTTGAAACTTATGGGCTATAGTGGAAGCAGCCCTATGAGGGAAATTTACAGTGGTGCACTCTCATCTCAGGAAGGCAGAATGAGCTCAAATGCATAACCTAATGCTGAGCCTGAAACTTCTAGAAAAAAGAACAAATCAAGCCCAAAGCTGGGATGAGAGAGGAAATTATAAAGATCAGAGCAGAATTAATGCAATGGAGACTAAGAAAATAATACAAAGAATCAGTGAATTGAAGAGTTGGTACTTTGAAACATTAAATAAAATGGATAAACTCTTAGCCAACCTTATTAAAAAAGGAAAGACTCAAATCCATGCAGTTAGAATGAAAAGGGTGAAATCAATGGATTCTGCAGGGCCAGAGAGATAGCTCTGTAGACTAAGTGCCTGCTGAGGCAAGTGCAGGGACCAGGGTTCAATCCTCAGAAGCACACATCTTGCTGGCCCCACCCCAGGCACACTAAGCCTAGAAGCCAAGACTGGGAGTGCACACCTGTAATCCCAGGACTAGGGAGGCTGAAAACAGGAAGATCACTATGAGTCCAAGCAGTGTAGTGAGACCCTGTACCAAACACATTAAAAAAATAAAATGGATTCTGCACAAATTCAGAAGATTATCAATATCTACTTCAAGCACCTTTATTCTAATAAGAAGAAAAACAGAAAAAATGGACATATTCTTCAAGGCATATGAATGAAGCTGAATCAAAAGATATAAAAATTCAAAATAACTCAATATCAGTCAATGAAATTGAAGATAAAATTAAAAACTTACCAAGGAAAAACCTAAGTCCTGATGGATTTACTGCTAAATTATATAAGAAATTTAGAGATTAATGCCACTACTCTTTAAACTCTTTAATTAAATTAAAAGGGAAGCAATATTCCCAAAATCATTCTTGGAAGCCCCATACTCATTCATGGTGAAAATCCTATGGGAAAAAACTGTAACAGATAGTCTTTATTTTAATATGATGAAATCCATCTTTTACAAACCAAGGGCCAACATCATGCTAAATGGACAAAAACTGAATCAGGAACAAGACAAGAGTGTCACCACTCTTCCTTAATATACTTCTAGAAACATTAACCAGAGCGATTAGGCAAGAGAAAGAAACAAAAGGAATAAATATAGGGAAGAAAGAGGTTAAATTATCATTATTGGTAGAAGTTATCATACACTACATTGAGGACCCCACCAAAAGACTTCTAGATTTAATAATTAAATTCAGTGGCATAGCTGGATATAAAACCAACACTCAAAAACCAATAGCATCCCTGTACACAAATAAAAATCTCTTTGAGACAGAAATTAGGGAATTAATTTCTTTCTCATAACATCTGAAAAATGATACATCTAGGAATCAATCTAATTAAGGAGGTAAAAGATCTTTACATTGAAAACTACAGTACTCTGAAAAAGGAGACAGAAGGAGATATCAGAAAATGTAAAGACATCCATAGCTCCTGAGCAGGAAGAACCAATAGAGTGAAAATGGCCATCCTTCCAAAGCTCATATACATATTTAATACAGTCTGGATTAAGATTCCAGCAGCAGACCTCACAGAATTAGAGAAAACAGTCCTGAAATTCATTAGTAACAAGAAGAGAGCTAGAATACCAAAAGCATTTCTTGGCACCAAAGGTAAGGCAAGGGTTTTAACAATCTCTGACTTGAAATTATACTTAAAATATACTGTGATAAAACCAGCATAGTACTGGAAAAACAAAAACAAAAATAGACCTGAGGATCCATGAACCAAATTATAAACCATGAAAACACTATGAACACACTCTGCCGTTTTGTCTTGGCAAAGGGGCCAAACATGAGAAAATGTGCTGAAAAACTGGCTTTCCATGTGCAAATAATAAACTAGACCTATATCTTTCACTATGCACTAAACTAAAGGGACCAGAGATCTAAATATTAAAATGAAACATTAAATCTGCTAGAAGATAGATGAGGTAGAATTTTTGAAGACATTGATATAGGCAAAGACTATGAATGTAGCATTGATTGCACAGGAAGTATCACAAAAAATCAGCAACTGGGATCTCATTTTATTAGAAAGTTTTTGTACCACAAAGGAAACCACCAATAGAGTGAAGAACCAATCCACAGTGTGGGTAAATTTTTTTTGCCAAATGACTATATATCTACAATATATGAAGAACTCAAAAAAAAATCAACCACTCCAAGTTAAAGACCTGGTCCAAAGCTGAGCATCTGAAATGAACAGACATTAGGGCTGAGGAGATGGTTCAGTGGAATAAACACTTCCCTGGCAAGAGCCTGAGTTCAATCCCTGGTTCTGCCAAAGAGAAGGAGAGACAGAGAGAGAGAGAGAGAGAGAGAGAGAGAGAGAGAGAGAGAGAGAGAGAGAGAGAGAGAGGAAATGAACAGATATTTTTCAAATGAAGATTTAGAAAAAGCACATAAATATATGAAAAAATGTTAAACATCCCTGGTCATTGAAGAGATGCAAATTAAAACAATACTGAGGTTCCGTCTTACTCCAGATAGAATGGCTATTATTGTGAAATTAACCGATGTCAAACGCTGACAGGGCTGCAGGGAAAAAGGAACCCTTCTCCACTGTTGGTGGGAGTGTAGACTGATACAACCACTCTGGACATCAGTGTGGAGAGTCCTCCAAATGATAAAACTAGAGGCTCCATTTGATCCATGTATTCTCCTTCTTTGTGTCTTCCAAAAAGAATTAAAAACATCATACCATAGAGATATTTCCACACATACGCCTATAGGGGCACAGTTCACAGTAGCCAATAGAAACAGCCAAAATGCCTATCAGTTGATGAAGGGATAAAGATGTGGTTTATTATACAATGGAGTACTGCTCTGCCACGAAGAAAGATACACTGGAGACAGTTCTAGCTAAACGGGTGCACCTAGAGGCCATATTCTCAAATGAAATAAACTGGACACACATGTTCAAATATCATGTGTTCTCTGGTATGAGAAGCCTAAAGTGTAAATGAGGATCAAAATGTGTAATAGTATCAGGAAACGGAAAGCAAATGAGAAGAGGAACAGGGGATGGGGGAGGAAAGAAAGGGGAGGGAACAAATACAATGGAAGGAAAAATGGCAGCAAAGCTTTCGCTAATAAAGAGGGAAAGGGGGTTGAAGGAGAGGAGGGAATGGGAAAAAAGAAGGATCAACATACATCATATAGAGGAAAAAATTCAGGGCGGTGAGCGTTACCAGTATGTATATCTGAAATGTACCAGTAAAATAAAGAGAAAGAAAACCCTCTCCCAAGCCAAAGCGCATGCCTGTACATGTGATAAATATTAGTTTGATGCAGTGGGGGAAACTGGTTTTACATGTAGATTGACCTCAGTCACTTCCAAAAATGTGACTGTGTCGAGAGTCTTTGGGACTTGGCTGGGAGATTGTCAGAGGCGGGAATAAAATTGAGTACTAATTTAATAAGTCAGAGAACAGTAGGAAAAACAAACAAAATCATTATTTTTTCAATCTAGAATGGCCCTCCAAGGTCTTGTGTTCAGAGGTGGGGCTTTGGGGTCCTGGGGTGCTGTTAGGAAGCATGGGTAGTGTGAGTGGGTCAAGGGGGCATGACTGGGAAGACGTATCTCCCTCTCACTTCTGGCTTCTCTCTGGCTTCCTTGGGTTGAGTAGGTTTCCTTTGGCCCATTTTTCCACCCTTCTCTTTGCCTTGCAGCTGGACGCCTGTGGATGGATCTTGAACCAAAATATACCTCTAGGTCTTTAAGTTGTGGGAGTGGAAAATTTTGTCTCAGTGATAAGAAAGTGACTAACAAAACGGATCTACCAAACAAATAAATTCTGGATCTGTTCTATGAGTATGTGCAGTAATCCCTCTTTGCTCATGGTTTTGTTTTCTGTGGCCTGGAAGTAGTAAATGGAAAATTCCAGAAATAAACGATTTGTAGGTTTTGCATGCCATGGTGAATAATGTGATGAAATCTCACTCCTTCCCACTCTGTCCACTTCAGGCAGGCGCTTGTGCCACTGAGCTACATCCCCAGCCCACTCTGTCCACTTCAGGAGGTGAACAACTTTGTTATCCGGTCTTCCTATATGCTGTACACTACCCTCCCATTTCTCTCTTAATAGTCATCTCAGACATCAGAATGGCTGTACGATATTGCCAGGCTCTTAAAAATTAAGTGACCTTTAGGCAGCAGCTTAACACTGTTTCACAATGACTATACCATTTTCCTAACTTCCTCTCACCATATGAGCATTATGACATTTTTTTTTTAAACTATTTATTTATTTATTTGGTACAGCGTCTCAGTATGCAGCTCAGAGTAGGAGTGATCTTCCTGTCTCAGCTTCCCCAGTGCTGGGATTATAGGTATGTACCACCATGACCAGTTTTGGTGGTTGGTTTGGCAGTGTGGCTTACAGTGCTGGAGATCAAACCTGGGTCTTTGCCATTGCTAGGCAGACACTTAGGCCCCTGAGTTTAATATCTTCCCAGTTTAATATTTTATTGGATTCATAGTGATCCTCCTGTCTCAGCTTCCACAGCACTAGGATTACAAATATGCACCTCCCCATGCAGTTTGGATGGTCTGCATGGCACACTTGGGGTTTCAGCGTGTCATACCAGGGACTGAACCCAGGTCCTTGTGCTTGCCATGTAGGTGCTTTGACCACTGAACTATCTCCATAGCCTGAGCATTATGACATTTTAGATAATGAATGGTGAGTACAGTATTTGGACAGAGGCTGTACGCATGTAACTTTTAGTACAGTATATTTTATGGTTATTTTATTTTATTATTAGCTATTGTTAGTAGCTTACTGTGCCTAATTTATGTTATACTTCATCATAGGTATGGATTTTTAGCAATAAACATGATATTTGTAGGACATGAAAAAACTTGCAATTTCCTGCATACACTGGGACCTTGGGATGTAGCCTCTGCAGTAGAGAGACTACTAGTTTAACTATTCTATGAATTTGGTGCAGAGTAAGCCTAGATTTTTCTAGGCAACAAATTGCTTGAGGCATAGTATCAACAACAAGCAGTATAATTACATTATGTCTTTAGAATAGAGTGTTTTAATATCCAAATGTTCTCATTGTAAATGTTTCTAAGGTTATAAAAATGGATTTACATGCTTGATTAGAACAATTCTTAGTGTTGCAGTGGGAGGATTAGTGCAGGGGAGGTCCCTCCCCCTCCATCCACTGAGATAATGTTAACAGCTAAGGCATTTCTACCCATAAAAGGAAGGAGAGAGCTGTATGTGTAAGTTATAGCACACAAAGCAGAGACCTTCAGTTCTGAGCTCATATTGATTATGCATGTGTGAAAGAACAAATACGATTAAGTGCATTCTTAGAGACGCAGTGTTGGGGAAAGGAGATGTCTCTGTTGTTATGATTTTGCTGTAGTTTGTGGCTAATTGCACATTATGTTCTTCTAGACTCAAATCACTTAATATATGAAGTGATTTATTCCTAATAAGAAACAATAACATTGCATAGTGTTTCCCAACACACAAAATGCTTTCATGTACATTATGTAATTTGTGATTTCTTGGAGGTGTTTGGTGAATGCTGATTAATTTCCTGGGACCTTTGCTGCATCCTGTTGTCAAGGAGACAGGTAATTTCCTAGACACCTGGTTTCAAGGCAAAATTACATTAGAGAGATTTGTGGTGCTAAATAAGTTCAACAAAGTATTTTTTAAGGCTTTCAGAGTTGAGTGAAATTAGATCATGAAAAGATACTATATAAAAACTTTTAAAGAGCTTTCATGGATAATATCTTCTTTAAAAAATATGTTGAAGTCATCTCTTAAGAATGAGAGTGAACCCTAATTTGGAAAAATAGAGCTGTGGGGTGACCTTGAAGGATAATGCTTGATGAAAATATATCTTCTCGTTCTTGTTCTACTAGGAGAGTTGCAGTGCCTGCATCTGTCTCTCTTTTTACTATCTCTCTCTCTCTCTCTTTCTGTTTCTCTGTCTCTATTTCTGTCTGTCTCTATGTCTGTGTCTGTCTGTCTCTCAGGTAAAAAGAACAATAATAATTTGCATTGTACTTATTTTGATCTTCCAGGAAGTGTCCCTAAAGTTCATTGTTGAAATACTCATGCTGAAACTACCCTTCCCATTACTGAGCTGATGAGACAGGCCCGGGAGTTAGCCCTGATGAATATGTGCAAACATTTCCAGGAACCTCCTCAAGTACTAATTTTCCTATATATATAAGCAAAGTACTGTACAGGGGGTAATGCAGGGATTTTTGGGTGACAGTACTCAGCCTACTGAATGTGTCCCTTCTGTGTACCTTTGTAAGTTACTTGATATGGTGACAGAGTAGGATAACAGTTAAACATGTCATGCCTAAATGTGAGCTTTGATGGAGATGATAGAACGAACACACTGTGGAACATTAAGGAAGAACTATCAGTGGTGGAAATCTCGGGGCCAAGGAGGTGGCTCAGTGGAATAAGCACCTCCCTGGCAAGCGCAAAGGCCTGAGTTCAATCCCTGGTTCCGCCAGAAAAAAAAAAAAAAAAAAAAAAAAATCAATGGTGGAAATCTCTCCTTAGCACAGAGAAGATGGGTGAAACCCTAGTGGCAGGGGATGACTGGACCTCTTTCCTAGACCCACAGGTCCTTTCAGAGCCAGCGATCTAGAGAGCTGGCCTTTGTTCCCACTTTCCAATTATACGCAGCCCTCTGTGAAGCCTGGAGGAATGAGGCAGAGGACCACAGGCAACCTGCGCTTGGACTTCTAAGGGAAACAAACCAGAGGGCCACGTCATTGTCCCTGGTCTTCAAATTCCTGCCTGACTCCTTCTTGTCACTGGTCATTCAATAGTGGTAGGTGAGTTGAGAGCAGGAGGGAGTATTGGTAGTTCTGCCTCCTTCCTTTGATTCTTTGTGCCAGGTTCACAGAACTGAGGAAGGCAGGTCAGACGCTTTCTGATGGAGGCACAAGAAGCATTGCGTTCTTCCACCTTTGCTCTCCTAAGATTCAGTGTTAATGCAGTGTCAGGCTGCCCTCCCTATGTGGTGGCCCAGTCATGCCAACGTGACCCGGATCCTGTGAAGGGTGATGCTGGAAATTATATAGCAAGGATATCATAAGATCCCTACAATCTAAGTCCCTCATTCTATATTAATGTATTTTATTCACTTTTATTTTTGAAAGAGAATACAAAATAGTAAAAAAAAAATCAATAGAAATGATACAGAATTTCACTAAACAAAATGATAGGAATTCAACAATGGCTGTTATATTGCATGTTGTTGACTTCAAATTACTTGTTCAGATGACCAAAGGTAAACAGGCAGAATTGGTCAAAAAATTAAAAAGAAGGAAATAAATTAAGAATTAACTCAGCACTCGGGAGGCTGAGGCAGGAGGATTGTTGTGAGTTCGAGACCAGCCTGAGCTACAAAGTGAGCTTAAGGCCAGCCTGAACAGCATAGTGAGACCCTGTCTCAAAAAGACAAAAAAAAAAAAAAAAAAAAAAAAAAAAAGAATTAACTGCTCTAGGGCTGGTGAGATAGATCAGTGGACTAAGTGCCTGCTTAGACAAATTCAGGGACTGGGGTTTGATTCCTGGACCACGCACCCTGCTGCCTCATCCCCAGGCATGCTGAACTGGCCAGTGAGAACGGGTGTGGTGGTGCACGCCTGCAGTCCCAGCACTGGGGAGGCTGAAGACAGGAGGAGCACTGTGAATCTGAGCTCAGAGTGAGACCCCATGCCAAATGCATAAGATAATAAAGAAAAAAAATAATTAACTGCTCCTTTCAATAGACCACTAGAAATCAGCAGTACAATTATCCAAGCTACCCTGTGTACTTCTTTCTTTCTTTCTTTCTTTCTTTCTTTCTTTCTTTCTTTCTTTCTTTCTTTCTTTCTTTCTTTCTTTCTTTCTTTCTTTCTTTCTTTCTTTCTTTGTCTCTCTCCCTCTCTCTCTCTCTCTCTCTCTCTCTCTCTCTCTCTCTCTCTCTCTCTCTCTCTCTCTCTCTCTCTCTCTCTCTCTCTCTCTCTCTCTCTCCCCCTCCCTCTCTCTCTCTCTCTCTCTCTCTCTCTCTCTCTCTCTCTCTCTCTTTCTTTCCCTCATCCCAGGTGTTCCTTCCCTTTGATTGACTGATCGATTTGGTACAGGTTCTCTCTATGCAGCTCAGACT